>JAEIFN010000237.1:0-34391 GCA_018903675.1 Zaprionus capensis | reverse complement strand
CGTCGTGCGTCACATGGAGTTGACTTAAATGGCTACCCCACGCATTGGTTCCCGAAAGAAAGGGCAGACTAATCCGTGGTAGTAGAACACGTTTTTTTCTGGAAGAATTCAATGTTTCACAATTGCAACTAACTTAACTTATTAGCTCACCGCAGTGTGTCCTCCAACTCTTACACGACCATGAAAGCTAAATTTTCCCGGCAATTTACAATGGCGAAAAACAATGTGCCCAGACACATATGGGCTTACAAATCCTTCCACATTTCGGACTTCTCAAAAATACTAACTAGCCTATCGATAACAATATTCGATCCGCGACATCCCCGGCCCCGTGAAGAACCGCTTCACTCAAATCCAAAACTGCAAGTTTAGAGACGGGTCGCATCATTGTCCTAGATAGGCCGTTGTCGTTCACGCGCACCTTAGCGCGACTGACGACTCCATCAGCTCCGCTGTAGATCTCCTCCACGATGCCCTTGCGCCACTCTCGTCGGGCCAAGGCAGGATCGCAGACGAAGACCATATCACCCTGGTGGATTGGCTCCGTTCGGCGGCACCACTTCTCGCGGCGCACAAGCGTAGGCAGGTACTCCATGACCGACCTCCTCCAGAAACGGTCTCGTAGCAGGCGAGCGATCCTCCACTGCTTCCTCGTAGAACCCTCCTTGGGCAGCTCCGCATCCAATCCAGGCGTATCCGGCAGATTGGCTACTCCCTTGAGTAGATCGTTTGGCGTCAACGGCGCCTCCTGGTCCGCATCCACAGGCAAGTGGGTGAGCGGACGCGAGTTTACAATATTCTCCGCCTCAATCAGGAAACTCTCCAATACATGGTCCCTCGGCGCAACTTCCTTCAGGGTATGACGCAGTACTCTCTTGACGCACTGCACCATGCGCTCCCAAACTCCGCCCTCAGACGGGTTCGCTGGACAATTAGAAACCCATTCAGTGCTTCTGCTTGACAACTCACTCTGAAGCTTCTCCATCTCGAATACGTCACCAAAGCGCCTGGCTTCCCTGTCAGCTCCCACGAAGTTCTTGCCGTTGTCGCTGCGCAGTCTATATACTGGCCCTCTACGGCAGACGAAGTTCCTGATCGCAATTATGCAGGAATCCGTCGACAGGTCATGCGCCAGCTCCAGGTGAATCGCCCTTGTCGTCAAACACGTAAACAAGGCGACCCAACGCTTCTCCTTGTTACCGGACACAGTCACCAGCAGTGGCCCAAAGTAGTCCAGTCCTGTGTATTTGAATGGCCATCCACCCGCATCCAGTCTGTCTTCCGGATGGGGTCCCATTATCGGCGGCATCGGCCGCGCTCGCTGCAACTTGCACTCGTTGCACGATGAGATGACTCTCCGCATCACACGCCTCATCTTTGTGACCCAGAACTTTGTCCGGATCTCCGCAATCGTAGCATCCACATTTTGATGCTTCATCCTGGCGTGGAAGTCTCTCACAATCAGCTCTGTCAGACTGTGCCTGTGTGACAGTAATACGGGCCTCCTCGCACTGTACGGCATGCACAGTGCGGCATCAATTCTGCCGTAAGCTCGCAGAATCCCGTCCTCGTCTAGGTAGGGCACCAACCCTCGAATGTCGCTCGATGTAGCGACGTCCTGTCCAGTTTCCGCCGACCTCATCTCGTCGGGGAACGACTCCAATTGTGCCTGTCTGACCAACAGGTTCTCCGCGGCCTTACATTCTGCTGCAGTAAGGCCGTATTCCTCGAGCTCGCTTCGCTGTTTGCGGCACCAGCGCGCAAACCGTAGGACCCAGGCTGTGGTCCTCACCAGGCGACTGAAGCTCGAGAATCTCTGAAACGGAATAACAAAATTGTCTGCCGCAACTAATGCAAACTCACTGGGCATCTCTTCTTCATCAGGGGCATCTGGAACACGCTCAGTTCCTTCCTCAGGCCCCGGCCAGCTGGCTGCTGGCTGCCTCAAAAATGCAGGTCCTCTTAGCCACCTTGATTCCTGGCTAAGGTCGACTCCTTTCTGCGACCGCGTCGCATCATCAGCCGCATTGTCGGCTGTAGGCACCCATCTCCATTGGGAAACCTTCGACGACTCCAAAATCTCCGTCACTCGGTTGCCAACAAACTGCTTATACCGGCGGTGGGTGCTGCCGATCCATCTCAGCACCGTCTCAGAGTCCGTCCATAACACCAGGTCCGTGATGACCACACTGTGCTCCTCCTTGACAGTGTTCATCAGTCTGGTTCCAAGAACTGCTGCCTGCAGCTCCAGCCGTGGGATCGTCATCGTTCTCATTGGGGCACACTTCGTCTTCGCACTCACGAAGCTCACCTGCACGTCGTCGTCCTCATATGTGACCCTCCAATAGGCCACCGCCGCGAATGCTGCCTGACTAGCATCCACGAAGACGTGCAACTCTACGGCCCGGACTGCTCCACGCCCAAAATAATGGCGCGGACATCGGAACTGTCCCACGGCGTCCATCTCTTTGCGCCAAATCGCAAAGGCTTTGCTTAACTCCTCCGGTAGTGGTTTGTCCCACTGGATCTTCTGCCTCCAAATCTCTCGCAGCAGCAGCTTCGCTGTAACCATGAGGCAGCACAGGAATCCCAGGGGATCAAACGTTGACATCACCAGGCTCAAATATTCCCTCTTCGTAGGGACTCGATCTCCACTCAGGACGCTGCTTGGCACTCGATGATACTCCACTTTGAATCTGAAGTCATCTGATGCTACTTGCCAACGCATTCCGAGGATCTTCTCTTCAGCCTCACCCCATCCGACGCTCTTGACTAGACCAGGTCCTAAAGCCGTCTCCACGGTGGATGAGCTGGATGAAAACTGGCATAATTCGAATCCAGCATCCTTGTGTATCTCCTTCACTCGGGTAGATACGCTGATAGCCTCGCTCTCTGTAGCGAAACTGTCCACATAGTCATCGACATAATGGTAGTCGGTGATGGCCTTGTGAAGTGGCGCTGGTCACTGGTTGTTTTCAGTTTTCTTCGGTTTCTTTTAAATCCAGCATTTGAACTTAACGTTCCATTGTACCCCTTTAAGTAGGCACCATTTGGGCATTGACACCTTGACCGAGCTTTTGGGGCTCAGCTGAGTGCAATCAGAATGCAGCAATGTGTATTGTCTGCTTCTTTAAGTAGGTCAAGGCTATCGATCTATCGGGTAACATGGGTCGGCTCGCTCTTTTCACTGGAGCTGCCGAAGAACACAGACGTGTGTGATATTTTTCTTTCAACTGGTGCCAACCACGAGGAGGATATTTATTATTATTAAATATAATAATATTTAATATATCCCAGCAATATTAAGTGAGTATGGCAGAAAAAAAGCCTATAACAAAATTCTAATTGGTGAATTTTACTACTTAATTAAGATTGCAGAGATTTTGAAAGATTAGGACAACCTCGTGGAGTGGCTGAAAAACAAAAACAACAAACTGGTGCCAGATTCAGGTAAAGTTGGAATAAACAAAAATTAAATAATTCTATTGCAGAGTCTAATAAATACTGTATTTATTCAGATTCTGGCACCTTGTGCTACCCAAATTTTGGAGCACCTTATTCTTTGAGTGGTTTCGTCCAGCGGAGCCCTAGATTGGCTGATGGGAAGCTGCTAAAGCCCAGCATATCACAGTGGCTTGTTTACAATATTAAGGAAAGCTACGACAAAAATATCACAGTGGCTTGTTTAACAATATTAATGAAAGCTAAGGCAAAAATATGACAGTGAAAATAACTTAATGGAAAACTAATATATCACAGAGAAATGTTTAAATAATTTAATGCAAACTAAAATATCACAGTGATGCTTGAAATAAGTAAACTAAAACAATAATATCACAGTGAGGCTGGAAATAAGTTAACTACAACAATAATATCACAGTGATTGCTAAAAATATGTTAATAAAATAATAATATCACAGTGATTGCTAAAATTATGTTAATAAAATCATAATATCACAGTGATTGCTAAAATTATGTTAATAAAATCATAATATCACAGTGATTGCTAAAATTATGTTAATAAAATCATAATATCACAGTGATTACTAAAATTATGTTAATAAAATCATAATATCACAGTGATTGCTAAAATTATGTTAATAAAATCATAATATCACAGTGATTACTAAAAATATGTTAGTAAAATAATAATATCACAGTGACTGCTAAAATTATGTTAATAAAATCATAATATCGCAGTGATTGCTAAAAATAAATTAATGGAATCAGTATATCACAGTGATCAGGCTAATTTAAAATAGTGGTTAATAATTATAATTATAATTATATTATAAAAGCTCTTAAAAGTTGAGTCAATGGTGCGAGTAAATACATATATATATATATAGCGAGTTGCCAATAATTTTTATTTTTAATTTTTTTTCTCTGCCTATCTGCAACTGACCACAAAAAGTTAACTCTAAATAAAAACACGTGAGCTAAAAATAATACACAGAAAAAATCACCAGTGAAAAACAAAATAAACTATAATGCAAACATCTATACACACACATAAAATTACACCACCCCACGGAAGATCTTTCGTCGATGGAACACAACAAACTGTGAGTGATGCTTATTAATTATTGTTTGGCTATTTTCCTTTATTTTGTTTATTTTCACTTTTGTTAATTTTAGGAGTTACTGCTCTCCAAGCATGTACTCTTTTTCATTTTAATTTGGCTATGTATATAGCTCTTAGATTTCTTCTAAATCTAACTTATCTTGTTATTTTTGATTTTCAATATAATTTTCAATTTAATTTACTCATGTTTTGAGTTTTAATTAATAATTTTTGATTTTGATTTTTCTTTAAATTTCCGAATTTTGTTTTGAATTATCATTTTGAAATGTTTACTTGATATGATTTCTATACCTCATTGTTATTATTATGATTTGCCCTTATTTGGTCTATTTAATTTTGCATAATATTCAATTTGTATTTATTATACATCTACCATTGATATTATAACTGAACTTATACATGTATATATATATCTATTCGCAACCAATGACAACTGAATAAAATGAATGTATAAATCAATAAATAAGACACCGCTTTGCTATAAATGAAAATTAATAATTAATATTACGATATACTCTTAACGATAAATCGAAAGAAACAATATTACAAATATATACATATGAAATAAAATCTATGTTAAAGAGATGGTTAGGAGATTAATTAATATTTTAAGAAATAAATTGTTTTGAAATGAATTTCGCTTAAATACCTATTGTTTCGGGAGTCATGGAGGAAGGAAATGAGGCAACTATGCATTAAAAAAAGATAGTGGCCTAAAGGGATCGCCGATATGTATATCGCGCAAATGGCGATCATGGAAGGGTGGGGTAACAGCCGCTTCGGTAAGCGAGGCGCGCTATACAGGCTACTATAAAGTTTATTACCTTACTTTCGAACTACTACTCTCTTTCTCTGTTCCCGATTTCTGATTTTATTTTGCGATCGTCGTAAGGCAATACAGCACGCGATTTTGTTTTATTTATGTTATTATTGGTTTGAGCCTTTTTTTTTTTTTTTCCCCCCCTTAAAAAAAAAAGTTTTTCTTTTTTCTTTTAAATAAAATATTTTTCCCCCTCTCATTTTTTTTTACTCTTCCTCTCTTTCAATCCCTACTTGGATTCATAGTCTTCACGTAATGCGCAGCGCTCGGCGAGCAGGCTGCTCCAAACGTCATTACGTTCATCTCATAGACATCCGGGTCTCTCTCGTCGTCGCCATCTCTCCAGAGGAATCGTTGGGAACATCTATCCTCGGGTCGGATCAGCACTTGGTGGAACATCTCCTTGATGTCACCGCAGACTCCGACGGCTCCCTCTCTGAAATGAAAGAGCACAGCTGGCAAAGGCTTATAGTGCTGAGGCCCTTTGTCCAGCTCCGAGTTTAGCGAGGTTCCTCCAACTTTGGCTGCAGCATCAAACACAAGCCGTACCTTGCCGGGCTTGTTTGGGTTTTCGACACCAAAATGTGGCAAATACCATAGGCGATCGCTCCTTACCGCGACCTCCTCCGGCTGCAGCCTCCTCGCGTATCCTTTAGACACGTAATCCTTTATAATCCAACCGTATTCCTGCGCCAACGGCTTGTTGTGCTTCATCTTCTTCTCGACGTTGACCAGCCTCCTGTACGCCATCTCATAGCTCGGTGGCAGCACAACGTGGTCGTCCTTCCAGAGTAATCCCGTCTGGTAGCGACGCCCCACTTTCACCGTGGTGTCTTCGAGTATCCTTTGGGCCCGAACATCGTCGCTGGCTGCGACCGGCGGCACGGGCTTCACTCCAAAGTTCTCCATGTCGAAGTAGTCCTCCACCATCTTTCCATCGGTCATCCATGACACGGCAAGTAGGAAGACTCGGTGACGGCGTGGTCGGTTGCCCACTTACAGGCCCAAACACAACCCAGCCCAGCTCGGTTGCGGCCGCATACGGTACCTCTCGAGCGAACCGCCTCGTCCTAAGTGGCAACCCCAGATGTCCGTGATCCAGGCCGATGAGCAGCTTCCGCACCACGTTGCTGTAAGGCTTCATCGGCAGACGCGCATCCCTGTGCACGCCCTGGACATCTCGTCGGCTCAATGTCTGCATCGGCAAACTCAAACTCGAAACGGCATAAACGTTTTTCAATACATGGCGAGTGGGCTTTCCAACTCCACTTATCTTCAGACTCACCACGTTGGTAGGCTCTCTGGTTGCCTTACCTCCAAACCATTGGATATTTAGCTGCCGACGCTCTCCTTGCACTCCAAGATCCCTTCGTAGCTCGTCATCGATCATCGTGACGGAGGAACCCTCATCTAGGAGCGCATACGTATCCACCTTTCGCCCCGCTCCGTACAGCGTAACCGGCAGTATACGGAACAGTAGACGGCCTCCTTCGGCGTCAACGCAGCTCAAATTCCTCTGCATGGGCGCTCCCGCTTCACGCGGAGCTCCTCTCTCCAGGCTGTTGCTGGGAACGGCTGGCTGCCGGTTTCTCTCCTGGTCCCTGTGACCACCTCGTAGCGAAGGCCTCCTGGCCGGGCTGCGTCTGGAAACTGCTGGCTGCTGGTTCCCTTCGTGGCGTCTGAAGCCACCTCGCTGCAGCGGCCTTCGCTCCTCGTCCGCACCATGTAGCAGACGGTGATGCTCCCTTCGGCATCCATTAATCTGGCACTCACCTTGCGTATAGCAGGATCTAGCCGTGTGCCCGCTTCGCAGGCAATTGAAGCAGAGCCGATGCCTCTTCACATTGCTCCACCTTTCCTGTGGCGAAGCTCCAATAAATTCTCTGCAGTTCAATATTCCATGCTGTCCTCCACAGATGGGACAACCTCCATGCCGATCATCCTGTTGATCGCATTCATTATGGTCGACGCTTGCATGTAGAAGTCGACGCCTCGGCTCCTTTCCCTCGACGTCCAAAACCGTGCACACCACGTTTGCGTACTCCTGTAGCCACGCGCTGAAGTGGACTACAGTGGGAAAGGGCGCAATCGTTGCAGCATGCCTGGCCCAGTCCACTCGCTTGCTCGTTGGCAGCTTGGCCACAAGCTCCTCCATGAGGGTTGGGTTCCCCAGGTGCTGCTCCGCCTTTGCTGACTGCAAGAAGGCCGCGAGGTTACTCACTCGGGTTGCGAAGGGAATGATCTTCGCCAAATAGTGCTCCGAAATTGGTTGCACCTCTCGCACGTTGTTGAGCTGGCTGCGTATAAGCTGCTCCGGTCGGTCGAACCTAAAGCGCAGCTGCTCCATCACGGCGCTGACATTCCCTGGGTGAATCAATAGCGCCTTCACTGCCTCGCGCGCTTCATCCTTCAGCGCCTTCAACAACCTCTGGTTGTTTTCCAGGTCCGTGCAGTTGTACGCTCGGGTCGTCTCCACGAACGCACAGCTGAAGATCGGCCACTCCTCGGGCTGCCCTCCAAATATAGACAAGTCCGGAAGCTTCCTTGGCCCATATGCTCCCTGGATTCCACTCGGCGTCGTCGCGGCGTAGGATCCGACAAGTGCTGTTGCCGCATTGTGGATGCTCACGCCCGGTAGCACGAGTCCATGCGCTGGCTGCGCAGTGCCTGTTGCACACAGTGGCTCCACAAAATAATTGCTAGTCGTTAGCAATGGCGGTCCACTCGAAGATGGCGGCAGCGTGCAGGCCGCACCGCTCGCACCGTCACCGTTGTATGGCACCGACCCGACCCCGTTATATAAGGCCTCTCCGTTAGATGTGGGTATTGGCTGGCCGCTCCAAAATGGCGGCCGCCCCGATGCTCCACTGTTGGCGCCAACTGCGCTTGGGCCAACTGCGATTGGCGCGCAATTGGCGGTGCTCACACTTTCCAGGGATCTAGCCTTCTCCAGCTCCCTCTCCAACGCTGCGATCCTCTCCATGAGTTCCAACGCAAGGGGTTGGTTCACCTCCGGTACTGAACTCGCAGCTATGACAGCAGTACTTCTAGGTTGGGAAGCTACTGTAGTCACCGTAGTGGCCGGGCAAGGAATCGACGCCGCCGTGATGTTCACCCGCGTCCGAGTTCCTGCTCCACTACTGGCTGGATGCTGACTCACTGTTGTTATAGGGGTGGCTTCCCCTCCGTTCAGCCGGGCACTCTTCCTGGGGGAATGCTGCATCTTCCCCAGCTCCAAAATGGCGGCGCCTCTGCGCGTTCAAAATGGCGTCTCTGACGCCTCGTGCCGCTGGCTGCGGCCACGGATGCTTGGCGCTCCTTGCGCCTTCTGACCGCTGGCTGCGGTCTCCAAAAATGACGCTTCTTGCGTCTCCTTGTCGCTGGCTGCGACCCGTCCGTACCGGCGTTCGACGCTGGCTGCGTCCCTCTATGTCGCTGACTGCGACGCCACTGTCGCTGACTGCGACTCCTCTGCCGGTACGTAGCGCTGGCTGCGCTCACACAAATCCTCCTCGCTGGCCGTCTAAACCGTCACTCCAGCTCCGGCAACTCTCTAGCTGGCCGTCTAAACCGTTATTCCAGCGCAAGTTGCCCCTGCAGTCGCCCTAGGACTGCGAATAAAAGGCTGTCGTCGTGCGTCACATGGAGTTGCCTTAAACGGCTACCCCACGCATTGGTTCCCGAAAGAAAGGGCAGACTAATCCGTGGTAGTAGAACACGTTTTATTCTGGAAGAATTCAATGTTTCACAATTGCAACTAACTTAACTTATTAGCTCACCGCAGTGTGTCCTCTTACACGACAATGAAAGCTTAATTTTCCCGGCAATTTACAATGGCGAAAAACAATGTGCCCAGACACATATGGGCTTACAAATCCTTCCACATTTCGGACTTCTCAAAAATACTAACTAGCCTATCGATAACAATATTCGATCCGCGACAAAGTAATATTTTTAAAAATTTGAGCTAGTGCAGCCCTGGAACGATAACACTGAGTGAATGGGAAAAAGTGGTGGTCGGTCGATTGTGGTCGAACTGCGATCACTAAGGCAAACTGCGATCACTAAGCCAAAGGTAAACAAAGAAATAATAAAATATTTCTTTGTATTAGATTAAGTGTTTAAGTTAAGTGTTTCATAAAATAATGTAATAATGTAACAAAACGATGAAATATAATGTGTTTATGTGTTTTTAGTTAGATATTTAATTGTAAGAATATATGTATGTGTGTAGTGCCGGTCAGCCGAAATATTGCTGCCGGCAAAGTGTATTATATATGTT
The DNA here is from genome assembly GCA_018903675.1 of Zaprionus capensis. Classification (NCBI taxonomy): domain Eukaryota; kingdom Metazoa; phylum Arthropoda; class Insecta; order Diptera; family Drosophilidae; genus Zaprionus; species Zaprionus capensis. Next base: position 24,704 of record JAEIFN010000237.1, on the reverse strand, counting down.
GTGTGTATTTTATATGTATGTTTACATTAATAAATAAATAAATGTGAAAGAAATGCAGTGTTATCTTTTATTTGGAGGTACAATTGCCACTTGAGGTTTGGACCTTGGCAATGTATTTTAATGGGCAACGTAAGTATGTAATAAATGCGTGTATATTACACATATATCAGCATACAATTTTTAAATTAGTTTGGAGAGTGTATGTGTACCTTTGTTCATAAGGAAAGCGTAGGAGAAGGTTCATACATACAAGTATATGTGGCAGAGGTTTGTAACTAGAATTAGATGGATAAACAGTGTGTAATTTGTGATTCGTGTTTCCGTACATATATGTACAGTGCCGCTCAACTGAATAGGTTTGACTATTTGTTAAGGTTTGAAACGTTATAACTTAGTTATATGCAATCCGATTTAAGCGAAATAAATTTTTATGTATGAATGGATCAGTCATTTGTTAAATAGAAAAGTTTCTGATCTCTTAGTTTTGTTTTTATATCATTTTTATTTTTTTCAAAAACATAACAAAAAATCTTCATTTTTTTGGCTCAACTGAATAGGTTTGACCACTAAAACTATTTAATAAAGTAAAAATTTATTAGTATAAAGCAAAATTTCAAGGCACTGGATAGTTGAAATAATAAAAGGCACTCTTTTAGCATTATTTAGTATTTGGTATGGCCACCCTTGTTTTTAATTACTTCAAACATACGGTTTGGTAAGGAATCATAATATTTTTGATTTCATTTAGTGAAATTGTTGCCCAGGCTTTTTTATTGCTTCAACTAGGGTCCCAGTGTCACTAAATTGTTTTCCTCCTTCGTACACTCTCCTGGACAAAAGTCCCCAAATGTTTTCAATGATGTTAATGTCAGGGGAGTAAGGCGGCCACTCGAGCAATTTAACATTTTGGTCTTTAATACACTGTTTTATAATCCGAGCCGTATGGATGGGAGCGTTGTCATGTTGGTACGTCCATTGAATATTACCATAAATTTCAGAAAACTCTGGAAAAGCCTTTTGAAGCACAGTCTTATACACGTTTGCGTTCATTTTCGAGGTGACAAACTGGAGCTCGCATGTTCCATAAAAGATATGGCTCCCCACACCATTACACCACCTGCACAAGTGTGATGACGGCTTAAAAAACATTCTTCCTTTCTAATATCATGGAAATAGTAGTTATAGCCATCCGGTCCATCGAGGTTGAACTTCTTTTCATCAGAGAAAACGACCGTCTTCCACTCCTTGTCCCACGTCATGTGTTCTCGGGCAAATCGCAGTCGTGCTTCCTTACGGGCATCATTGAGAGGTGGTTTTTCTTAATTTTTAATCTCTTCAAGTATTTGGAACTTTGAATAATTCGTTTTACCGTGGCCACACTAGCATTTGAACCGCATTTTTCCTTAATTTTTCCAGCAGAAAGGTGAGAATTTGAGGCAGTTCGTAGAATAAGTCGCCTCTCTGATGGTGTTGTTGCATATTTTTTCCTCCTTTCATTTTTTTCCATAGTCGGCTACATTACGAAGAAAATTACTCACAACGTTTTGACTTCGACCGATTTTCTTGGCTATTTCACAGTGTTTTAAGCCAGATTCAATATAGCCTTTGATTTGACCTTTTTCAAAATCGGATAAAGGTTTTCCGCGGCCCATTTCAGAAAAAATTATAAAAGATGATTTAAATTTTATAATACAAAAGAATTTAACTCTTTCAATCACGCGGTCAAACAAAAAGTGAAGTCGAAAGTGTAAAACCTATTCAGATGAGCCAAAAATAGTGCACACATTGAGCGAATTTCACGATGAAAGCAAAATTCCGAATTACCGTTGCATTTGTCCCGTTACTTTTTTCTTGCACATTATAAGTAAGGAATTGAAGGTTCAAAACAAAAAAAAAATGATAGAAAAAACGCAATTGGACCAAAGATAGAGAACAAAATATGAGAAAGATTTTTCAAACCTATTCAGTTGAGCGGCACTGTATATATGTATGGAAAACCTCGAAGATGGCAGTCGTCTGTAAGTAAGTATGTGCTTACCAATGCAGCAACATATGTACATACACTGCGCGACAACCGATTAGCACACCCTATGCTGCTCGTCTTAGAAACTTAATATCAGGAAAACTAAAAAAGCTTTTCAAATAAATTTTTTTCCCCTTAAAAGAATATATAATTTCACACGAAAATTAATAGAAGATTGCAGTTTCAATTGTGATCTCAAGGTAAACAGTCGTCTTTTTCACTAGCTCCCACAAGTGTCACAAAACAAAATCCGCTTATCAGTGTTTACAGTTAGCTCCCTGTGCTTGACTGTGCAAACAAAGAAACAAAGAAACAAGTGAAGCAAAATAAAGTTAAAACAAAATAACTGTAGATCGCGATACGATGGGTGAGAGGGGTCCCCCCGATCGCCAAAAGGCAACGTGGACAAATCTGCTAAACCAAAAACAATTAACAAACTCAATAAGTTCCAAGTACATTGTCATTACAAGAAATAATGAGACCGATAAACAATTTAAATTATCTCCATTTGCCATCAAAAAAATCATCGACTATACTTGTGATGGCGATTTTATATTTTGCCGCGCACTAAAAAGTGGTGACCTTCTGGTTAAAACTAAAAACAACACGCAAGCCGAAAAACTACTTAAGATGACCAACTTCACCAATGATATCCCAGTTACCGTCTCTGAGCATCGCACGCTTAACTCATGCAAGGGAGTTATATATTGCAATAACCTTCGCGGCATCACTGAAGAGATAATACAAACAGAGCTCCAATCGCAAAATGTCTCCAGCGTCAAAAAAATAATGCGCAATATCGGCGGATCATTGGCGGAAACTGGTTTACATATCCTAACATTCTCTTCAACAACTCTCCCAGAACACATTATGATTGGATATGAGAGAGCTGCAATTCGTCCATACATTCCAACCCCTCTACGATGCAACAACTGCTACCGTTTTGGACATACCCTAAAAGTGTGTAAAAATGATAAAGTCTGTCCCAAATGCGGGGATAACTACCACTTAAATGACGAAATAAACGAAACTTGTCAAAAAGATATTAATTGTAAAACATCTAAGATAACTAGTAATACTCACACCTCAAATGATAAGAAATGTCCTATATATATTAAACAACAAGAAATTATAGCGATTAAGACTAACATGCAAGTCGACAACAAAACGGCATATGATATATATAAAAAAAATCACTCAACTGACCGTGCAACATACTCTGAAATATCTAAAAATACTACGCCAGTACAAACAATCTCAAATAAAAATACTTTACCAGAACCATCAACTTCTGTTAACATCAAGTCAACATTAGCAAAGCAAAATCCCAAACTCATTGACTATAGAGACTTAAATGATCTCGTAACAATTGCTCCTACTGGAGCAGACAAAAAACCAAATTCTACAAAATCTAAAATTCAAGTCTTACCTCGTTCATTATCTAAAAGACAACTAAAAATCTTAAAATCGCAAAACAAATTTGAAAAATCATTAAAATTTATGTCTGATGACAATTCCATAGACAGCTCCGATAATATGGAGTGTCTATAATAATTTTGTTCTAATCCCGTGTTAACGGCCGGCTGACTGGGGAGTGCATCCTACACAACCTAGTTGGAAAGATGGGCACCCCAGTTAGTCGGCCGAGAACACATTGAAATATATACAAACAAAATCACTGTAAAAATACCACTCTGTACAATAACTATCGTTAACCATACCTCTTCTTTAAACTAATAATGTCCCTTATTATTATTCAATGGAATATCAGAGGCTATATAAACAATTACAGTGAACTACAAATTATTATAAAAAAATATCACCCTCAAATTATAGCCCTACAGGAAACCCACCTCCATTCCCCAAACAATATACCCATCCCTATTAACTACGCACTTATGAACAATATTACAAACAACTATTCAATACTTAAACTTGACTGGAATTGAGCCACACTCTATTAAAAAGCTGAAAATAATTTCTGCATACATACCACCTACTAAATCATTCACAGAATCTAACTTACTTAACGTTATCAATACTAACTCTAACATGCTAATATTGGGTGATTTTAACAGCTGGGGTTCCTTATGGGGTTCCCCCAAAATCAACCAGAGGGGTAAAACACTCACCGACTTTATCATTAATTCAAACTTTATCGTTTTAAACGACAAATCTCCCACTCATTTTTCTACTCACAATACGTATACCCACATCGACGTCTCCTTCTGTTCTCCAGATATATTTCCCTTTATCAAGTGGCAGATTTGTAACGACTTACACGGTAGTGATCACTACCCCATCCTTATCACACTCTCTACTTCTATTGAACAACGCCCATCAAAAAGTAAACCAATTTTTAAATTAAACTTAACTAATTGGAACAACTTTCAAATTAAAACTAACTATTTCAATAATTGTATACCTTTTTCCAATAACATAAACAAAGAAGCTGCAAGTCTCAATAAAGTTATTCTACAAAGTGCACACTACACCATTCCACAAACTACAATAATCAAAAATAATAAAAACGTCCCATGGTGGAATCCAAAATTACAAGCTCTCAATCGCGAGAAAAAACAAGCAGCAAACAAATTAAAAAAATACATTACCAATGAGAACATTATCAATTTTCGTAAGACTGCAGCCAAATTTAAAAGAGAACTCATAACAGCCAAAAAAGAATCTGTCAAACAATTTACCTCAACCATTAATCCGCAATCTACGTCTAGGAACATTTGGGCCAATATTAGGACATTTTGTGGTCTGCACAATAGAAAGCACATCCATGTCATAAATTGCCCTGAATCATCCTCTTCTATCTGCAACGACAATACAATTGCCAACACATTCGCTAATTTCTGGTCCAACCAATCCAATGATCTTAATTTCTCTCCTACATTTATTAATAACAAATACAACAAGACATATCCATACATAACATGTCCCTCCCGCTCAGCACAACAAATCGAATCTGACATCTCCCAAACTGAATTAGACTCCGCAATATCTAGCCTAAAAGGTCACACACCTGGAATCGACCGAATTTCTTATCCAATGATAGCTAATGCCTCGGTTGCTGTGAAAACGCGCCTTCTTAAACATTTCAACAACATTTTTCATAGTCATATTCCACAACAATATAAAACTAGCTTAGTAATTCCTATTGTTAAACCAAACTCAGACAAAACCTCAATCACCTCATATAGACCAATCAGTCTTAACCCTTGTGTCGCTAAAATACTGAACAAAATTATAGCCAAAAGGTTATGGTGGTTTGTAACAACAAACAAACTTATACACACAAACCAAGTAGGTTTTAAGAGAGGGAGGTCCGTTTTAGATAATCTAGCTTGCATAGATCATCTCATAACGGAATCACTATCACACAAGCAACACATTTCAGTAATCTCACTTGATTTTAATAAAGCTTTCGATAAGATCGGAATACATGCTATAATAACACAGCTTCAAGAGTGGAGCATAGGACACAACATTCTTAGATATGTTATTAACTTTATGAAAAACAGGAAAATCAAATGCCGTATTGCTAATCATATTTCGCAATCATTTCCATTAGACAACGGGATACCCCAGGGTTCCCCTATATCAGTAATTCTTTTTCTTATAGTTTATAATAAATTGGCTAATTTAATCAAAATTCAAAGAAATCTTACATTTGTAGGCTACGCAGACGATTTTCATATTCTCGTGAAATTTAACCAAAATCAACGTCAACACACAGCAAACTTAGATCATATTTTTGAAAAAATCATTGATTGGTGCTCTACTACGGGGTCATCTCTCTCACTTAATAAATGCAAGCACCTACATATTTGTAGGAAACGTAATTGCCAATGCAAAATTTCAACAAACAACTATCTCATACCAACTGTTTCAAACATGAAAATACTTGGATTAACATTTGATACCAAATATAATTGGTCTAAACATATAGAAGAACTGACTCATTCACTATCGAAATCATTAAATATAATTAGATGTCTTTCAAGTCATAAATTTAATTGCCACACATACACTTTGATATCCATCATCACATCAATAATTATATCTAAAATCGATTATGGTCTTTGCATCTATGGCAATGCAGCACATGCACAGCTGAAAAGAATACAAACTATGTTAAATAATGCAATCAGAATAGGCCTAGGAGCATTTCCATCAACTCCTATTAACAATCTCTTAATGGAATCTGGAATAAACACTGTAGTCGAACGTAGAAATTTCCTACAAGCTAAACTAATTAAAAACATATATTCTTCTAAAGAATCGCCATTAAACTCAATAGTAAAGAAATTGAAAAACAAGCGATTTAATAAAACTAAAACTAAATTCCTATCAGCTATAAATAGAGGACTAAACTTTTGCCTCGATCTAGACATTAAACTTTGTCAACCTCCTGAAATTTCACCCAAACAACCTCCTTGGAAACTTAACAGGTATACAATTAACATGGAGCTTTCCAATCTTAATACACAAAACACCAATGCAATAATCTTTTCTAAAAAGTTTAAGTTCATTAAAAATCAGTTTTCCAATCATACTTTTATATACACAGATGGTTCAAAAACACTAAACTCCACTTCCTTTTCTATTACTACGGAAGAACAAACTTTAAAAATAGGTTTACTTCAAAATTTCTCTTCAATTTATTCTGCTGAAATTATAGCAATTTACGAAGCTATCCAACTTATCAAAACTAAACCAGGGAAATTTGTAATTTGTTCTGACTCCCTATCGTCACTCCAGGCCATCGAAAACAGTGTAAACGTCACATACTACCCTGCCACAATAAGAACTTTATTAATGTTCTTTTACCCTAAGATATCACTACTTTGGGTACCAGGCCACAAAGGTATAAAGGGAAATGAACTAGCCGACTACCAAGCTAAATTAGCACCCATATTTCCTCTAATCTTTACCAACAATTTTAACACCTGGGATTTAAACAACGTCATCAAAACAAGACTCCTTAATAGCAAATTAAACCGACTTAACCAAACATCTAGATGGTATCAAAATATAAATAATGCTAATGTAAACCACAACCATTATATAAAATATATACAACATGATACAATCCCAAGAAACATTCAAACCAAATTTATTAGACTAAGACTTGGACATACTAAAATTACCCACGAAAATTACTTTAATCATAATATAAACAACATTTGTACATACTGTCAACACAATACAATAACATTAGAACATGTCTTAATAGACTGCCCATCCCCAATTCTTACTAACCAACGATATAAATTTTTCAGAACGACACCCCCCCTAACACTCCTTACCAACCCAACAAACTCAAATATTTTAAAAATGATTAATTTTTTCAAATCAACTAAATTCCTTCACCACATTTAAAAAAAAAAAAAAAAAACAAAAATATATTAAGTTATTAATGTTTCACAAAATATCAGAATTATATTATACAAACACAACTACCTACGATTAAAAACCTCCTAGCCAAAGGCCCTTGCAGCCAGTGCTATAGCTTTAAGTTAAGTTATAAATTCAATTTGTAACTTTGCTCTATATAAATAAATAAATAAATAATAGAAGATTGGATACTAACTTTATTACGAACATTTTAAATTAATGTAAGCAAACATAACATACAAAATTCACTATTATTTTTGCGACAGCCGATTAGCACAGTCACTTGAAAACTTAAAATAACAAAAGAAAATGGGTTCAAACTTCATTCAAATTGTTTTTAAATATTAATTTAGATATTTTTAACTTTTTTTGAAAACAAATTAATAATGTGTTGAGCCTCCACGGTTAAGTATGACTTCGTACATCCGCTGTGGTAAGGATTCATAATTTTTTTATATAATTGAGTGAAACAGCCTCCCAGGACCCTTTTATTCCTTCAATGAGTTCTACTTCAGTTGAATACAGCCTGCCGGACTCGTACACCTTTCGTTCCAGCCATCCCCAAACATTTTCTATAATGTTTAGGTCGGGAGAGTATGGCGGCCAAGTCAGTAATTCCACGCTTTGACCATCAATCCAGGACTTTACAATCCTGGCTGTGTGGATAGGTGCGTTGTCCTGCTGGAACTTCCATTTCAAGGGTCCAAACATATCCTTGATTGCAGGGAAAGCCGTATTCAGTACACCTTTGTACGAAATGGCATTCATACGGCTGGTAAGAAACTGCAGTTCCATAGTGCCAAAGTATGTTATAGCTCCCCTCACCATGACATCACCCTCACGGCTGTGCAATCGATCTAAAGTATGCTCTTCCTTTCTGAGATCATGAAAGTAGTAGGCATAGCCGTCAGGACCCTCCAAATTAAACTTTTTTACATCTGAAAAGACTACACGCTCCCACTCATTAGTCCAGGTCATCTTTGATCGACAGAAATTGAGTCGTTGCATCTTTCTAAGTGGTTTTAGAGGTGGTTTTTTTTTTAATTTTAGATGCTGTATATGTTCAGCATTCGAAATAACTCTTTGTACAGTGCGAACGCACTCTTTAACACCAGTTTTTTCCTTTATTTTGGCGGCTGAGTCGTGGGAATTAGATGCGTGTCGTAGTATGATTCGCTTGTCAGCTGGTCTTATTACTGATGATGGCCGACCTTTCATGTTATTCCCATATGTATCCTCATTGCTTAAATATGCGGTAATAACTTTACGGCTGCGCTTAATATTTTTTGATATTTGAAGAATAGAGTGCCCGCACTCACTGTAAGCCTTTATTTTGCCTTTTTCAGACTCGTCCAACGGTTTTCCTTTGCCCATTATTACTTTATTTTATTGATAATTAGTCCCAATAAATAAATAATAAACTTAAACACCCAATCAAGGTAGCTCACACGCAAAAAGTGACATGAAAGCGAAAATGTGCTAATCGGCTGTCGCAAAAAACATGCATGCATTTTTGTCGCACTTCAAAGAAAAAATCAAAGCAAAATAACGGTACACTTCCAGAGCTAACAGTTATACTTAGAATAAGCGAAAATGATACAGAATAATTGGAAAAATAGAATGTGCATGAAACATATTCAGAGTAGGGAGTTATTTTCCTTTAAACTGATAGGTTAGAGAGTGTGCTAATCGGTTGTACATACAGAGATGCCGGGACGCAAATTGCGAGGTTATGACAAATTGGAAAAGAAATTTCTTTTCACAAAGGAATAATTACACACAGTCCTCTGCCGCATAAGATAAGTATAAATTTTAGTACTTATCTGTGGGGATCCTGACGAGATGCCGATGAACGTGGTTCGAGCGGAGCGAGGGGATGAATATCCAGCGACGTGTAGTGTCCAATATATAAAAATAATCCGGCTCGAAGGACCAATGTTTGTGGCGGCGGCAGTTGGATCTTCGGAGCGCGTGGAGTTCACTTCACTTTAATTTTTCAACTATTTCTCTGTACAAAGTATGGTATATCTTAAGCCTAACTTAACATATTTTGGATATGTAGGATAAAAGAGCGCGAGAGCCCTCGGTAACTCTAGCACTGTTTACGCCGATATGCTGCCTACTTTCAGGCGGCGAGTTTCGGCGCAAACAGATTTTAAAAAAATTCATGGTCTATTGTGCTTGTCGGAACGGAAATGTGCGTAACAGGCAGAAAGAGGCATCTCCGACCCCATAAACCATATATATTCTGAATCAGTATCAGTAGCCGAGTCGATTGAGCCATGTCTGTCTGTCCGTCTGTCTGTCTGTATGAACACCTGGATCTTAGAAACTATAAGAGCTAGAGTCATCAAATTTTGTGACAACTTACGTATATATTGCAGTGTCTCAAAGTTTTTTTTAAAATTTGGACACGCCTCTTCCCGCCTCTGTAAATCAGTAATAACTATTTAAAAACTACAATATTAACTCAACAACCAAAGTTGTATATCTTATATGACAAATACCTTGCCACGGGCGTTATGTGAAAATTTCATTAAAATCGGACTATAAATAAGTGAGATATGATACGAATTAAACTCACTTTGAACATATATTATTTTATTATTTTCTAAGAGGGAGTCTCCCAGCAGAGAAGGTGCGAGGCACTGCGACCAGAAAGGTCTTTTGTGCCTGTAATGCTCTCCCTATCTTGACAAAAGCTGTTCTGCTTCCCTAATGAAGCATAACAGGTCTTTCGTCGAGGACTGGACAATGACCTCGGGAACTGCGATTTCCACGTGCAGATGCTTCCTCCTAACCCAAACCAAGGCTGGACAATCAAACAGAATGTGTTTGGTGGTTTCGTCGTCCTCTATACAGAGCCTGCATTCTGTATCTGAGGACAGACGCATTTTTGCGAGGTGATAGTTCACCACGTGGTGACCACTAAGGTAACCTATAAGGAGATAGAAATCTCTCCTGGAGAGTAGGTTTGTTCTTCGTTTGACCGAGGGATTTGTAAGCTCTTTAGCCTGCCTCATCCCTGGTTGGAAGAACCAATAGCGTTCGGTCAACCTAACCGCTCATGCTTTCACAAGGGATGACATGGTTGACCACCCCACGCCGCAGAAGGGTTCGGGGCCATGCAGAGGGGCTGATGACCCCGCCCTCGCTAGTTCATCCGCTAGCTCATTGCCCTGGAAACCAGAGTGTCCAGGTACCCATAGAAGGGGAAACTTTGTTCCTGTTGGAGAGCCTCTGGAGGCAGTTCCAACAATCAGCCACCATACGCGATCCTACTCTTTTTGAGGAGAGGGCTAGTATGGCCGCTTGGCTATCCGAGAAGATATAAATGTTTGCTCCTCTAATCCCCTTCTCAAGGATAAGACGGCAGCAGAACTCGATGGCATGAACCTCGGATTGAAAGACTGTGGGCCACTTGCCCATAGCAATCGAGGTTTTGGAGTTGGGACCATGTAACCCAGCTCCAAAACCCTGATCAGTCCTTGACCCATCGGTATACCAGTGTATGCCATGGGGGTCACTGATGGGGTTGCCAGCATCCCAGTCCCTTCGGTCTGGGATGAAAGTTTTGATTTTAGCGCCAAAGAAGAGTTCCTTGGTCATAGAATCTGATCTAGAGCAGATCTCTAAGCCAGGAATGTCTTTGATAAGTCTAGCATGCCCCGATTCGGTAGCTAGAAGCCCAGATTGGAGCTTGATGCGAAGAAGGCTCATAGCAGCGACTTCTTGAATTTGAATATGCAGCGGTGTCAAATTTAAAATTGACTCCATAGCTGCTGTGGGACAAGTGCGAAGTGCACCCGTTAGAGAGAGGCAAAGCAGCCTATGCGGTTTAGTGCATTTCTTGATGGCGGTGACCTGCGTGACCTTGGGCCACCACACAATAGCGGCGTAGGTGACGATGAGTCTTACCATCATCTCAAATAACCACCAAATGGTGCATGATTTGAGACCCCAGGTCCTACCAAAGAACCTTTTACATGCCCACATGGCATGAGTTGCCTTTGATAGGGTGTTGTTTAGATGGGAATTCCAGTTCAGTCTTTTATAAAGGGTTACCCCTAGATATTTAACTTCGTTGGAGAGTCCCACGGGAGAGCCGCCAATGTGCAATAGACCTATGCTGACGGAATAGCGCTTAGTGAAGGGAACGATAATCGCCTTTTGTGGATTGATGCTAAGACCTACATCTTGGCACCATCTACTAACAGTGTTCAGGGCAGATTGCATCAGTTCTGTCACGGTGTTGGCAAAGTTCCCGTTCACTATGAGAGCCAGGTCGTCAGCATAGCCGATTGCATGCACGCCCTGTTCAGCGAGAATACTCAGTAGTTCATCAACTACTAAGGACCAGAGTAAGGGGGATAGGACCCCTCCCTGGGGACATCCTTTAACCGCACTAATGAAAGCGGTCGTGGAGTCCAAGGTAGAGGAAATAGTCCGATGTTTGAGCATAGCATCTATCCATCGGTTTAGGGGACGGGCGATATTTCTGCGTTCCAGCGCAGCAGAAATAGACCCGTAGCCGGTATTGTCGAAAGCACCCTCTATATCAAGAAAAGAGCACAGAGCAATATTCTTGGATATGAAGGCTCCTTCGATTTTACCAACTAGCTTGTGGAGAGCGACCTCAGTCGATCTTCCGGCTATGTACGCAAACTGCGTGGGATGCAGGGGAGAAGTTTTCTGTAGAGAGCACCGTATATGCAGGTCTACGAGCCTTTCCGCTGTTTTAAGCAGAAAGGAGGTGAGACTGATCGGCCGATATGACTTAGGCTGGTCAGGGGGACGATTCCCTTGTTTAGGAATAAATACCACATTGACTCTCCTCCAAGAGATGGGTATGTATCCCCAAGTGAGACTGGCTGTAAGAAGACCGACCAGCGGATCGAGAGTGTGATCCAAGCTGTTCTGTAGAAGGGCTGGAAATATCTGATCGCCCCCTGGGGCTTTAAAGGGAGCGAAGGAACTTACAGCCCATTTGACCTTTTCAGGGTCGAAGATAGTCCCTGACAGACTGGACCCACGTGAGTCCGGTGACAGGGTGGCGTCATCGTGACTGGATAGATCTGGGTTTGCCACCGAACCTGGGAAGTGGACTTGAAGAAGAAGATCAAGTGCTTCCCTGCGATCTTTAGTGAAAGAGCCATCCGCTCTTTTGAGTAGCCCTATCCCATTAGACGACCCTTTGGCCAATACTTTGTGGAGTCTCGCTTCCTCTGGTAGCGATTCAATGCTATCACAGTAGCTGCGCCACGTATCGCGCTTAGCACGCCTAATGGTTTTGTTGTAATTAGTGAGAGCGTCCCAATAGACGTCCCAACTGATACGGTTAGATCTTGCCTTGTTGAAAAGGCTTCTAACCTTCCTTCTTTGAGCAGCCAGTTCGTCGTTCCACCAAGGAACTTTTCGGTTGACTTTTAAGGTCTTCCGAACAGAGCTGTCTTCGAAAGATGTGATTAGCACATCTTGAAGCAGGTTGGCAGCAATTTCTATCTCACTGATAGATAGGGTTGCTGACCAACGAGTCTGCTTTAAAAGCTACAGAGGCTTTAAATAATGTCCAATTTGTCTTTTTGGGACAGAAGGAGTTCTGGCGGATCTCGACTTGGCCAGGGAGGTCGAACCTGATATGCTGATGGTCCGACAACGTGGCTTCGTCTGTGACCCGCCAGTTGACCAGCGAACTCGCAATAGAGTTGCTGACTAGGGTAAGATCGAGAACCTCTTCCCTAATAGCGTTAATAAAGGTTGGCTTACACCCTATGTTAGCAACATCTAATTGACAGCACAATAGATATTCTAAAAGAGACTCACCACGTTTATTTACGTCGCTGCTTCCCCAGATCGTGTGATGCGCATTTGCATCACAGCCGATCACGAGCGGCTTGTTATGCAAGCGGCAGAACTCCACCAGCCGTTGAACCTTTGTTGGGGGAACGTCATCCACGTCGCCCGGGAAGTAGGCAGAGGCTATCACTACCTCCCGGACACCTTCAGCCGTGGCTACCTCAATAGCCGTTGCCACCAGGTCTCTGTGGATGAAATTTGGTAAAGGGAAGTGTGTCACACTGTTATTAACAACAATAGCGGTGCGATGGGCACCACCCATACGGTCATATAGTAACTTACATGATCCGCATGATAGTCCACGGATGTGGCCACCAATCAACCATGGCTCCTGGACGAGAGCCAGGTCGATTTCATCCTTACAGGCGATCCTGCACAGGGTGGCGGACGCTCCTCTGGCGTGGTGCAGGCTCGCCTGGAGCACCTTAATGGCGCTCAGCATCCTCCTTCAGGGCTTTGGAGACAAGGCCGCCTGCCTTGCCCCCCCGAGAGTCGTTGCCCCGGATGCCCTTCGGCAGTCTGGAGGAATTACTCGGTGGAGGTCGCCTTGCGACCACAGTCGCCGGAGGTATCCTTGTCGGATGCTTCCGCACTGCGCTGGTGGTTGGTCTCGAGGGGACAAGAGGGCGTCCACTGCCACGTGCGGCCCGTTGTGGGCTTGGGGGCAGTCACCACAATGACTGGGGGTTTGGGGATGGTGGTAATCGGCGCCACTACGGCTGCGGCGCTGGTAGATGCCACCGGAGCAGCAGCCAATGCTGTCACGCCGGTGGAGGCCACCGTTGCCGCTGCCGGAGGAGCGCTGATAGGGGGGGGAATGGTTTGAAATGGGGAAGATGGCAGGGCAGGAGAGGGGGAGGCCCTGACGGGGTAGTTCTTCAGGATAAGTTTCACTCGGCCAAAGCGGAATTTAACATTACTCTTGAGATCCGTCAGGGTCTTGTACGACTTCTCGTCGACCAACATCGCGAGATGCGTAGTTTTGCCGTTAAGGCTTTGTTGAACCACCCGCCACAGCTCCGTTGAGAAGCGTTCAACATTCTGGAGACCCAAGTACTCCAGAATGGTGGCGGGTGGGAGATCAGCACTATTGGGGAAATAGCCTCTGATGAGGTGAGCTTTCGGGAACTCAGTTTTCTCCAATAGTTTTATATCAAGGCCGCTGATGGACTTGATATGTCCAACAGCTCCCCTGACCCATTCAGCAGTGCTGCTGTCCTCGCACACAAGGAGCAGCCATTCATTTCGGGGTATACACTCCTCGAAACCAGGACCGACTCCAGATGTGGAGGGCAGCCGCATCGCCTTAAGGATGCTGTCTTGCACCGTAGCCATCTGATCCGGTGTAAGCGGTTTGGTTGAGTCAGCCGAAGTGAAGCCCAATTTCACACTGCTTGCCACTTGGCTGTAGAGTGGCTTTGTGGACTTCACATGAGTCTTTTTGGGTTTCTTTGAAGACCCTTGGGGTTCGGGGAGAGTATCATCCACGCGCGTCCGCTTGGCCTTGGTTTCCGCGGGGAGCGCAGTGGCGATTGCAAGAGCCTCTGTTCTGCTCGAACCCTTCGCGAGTGCAGCTTTGAAGAGCTTCTTCTCGCGGGTCTTCAACTTGACAAAGGCGTTCCCCGAATCCAGTCGCAGTGTCTGTATTTGGGAGCCTGCTTCCGTTAGGCCTGACCTCTGAGAGGCCACAGAAGCGTCGTCGGCAAAGCTGATTAGGTCACAATCAGCTTCTGCGTCAGAGGACATCACCTCGACGTTCTGCTGTGTGCCTGCACAGTTAGTGGACGAGAACGCAGCACTTACGAACTCAGTGTCCAAGGGAGTTCGTGGCCTATCCGAGTCCCCTGTACTACCAGGGTCAAGACCCGTAGTATTGGGAGTGGAGGCCAGCAGCCCAATAGCTGCTGTGCTGATGTTGGGGTCGGCCGTGAAAGCCTCACCCTGGATTGATGCTGTCAAAGTCGCATCAGACTTTTCTGTTTTTTTTAATTGTTCCATATATTTGAACCCACGAGTAGGCGGGAAGGGAAGGTCAACCACGGCATAGCCCGTGTACCGTGGGAAGTCTGAATAAAACTGGAGGGCGACAGGTATGAAGAGTCCGCATACTAGAGACCGGGCTACCCCCCGGCCATGCATCCATTAGCGTATGCTGTTCAGCCTTGGATTGAGGTGATTTATAGATTTACGATCTTCGCCCGACTACAATTAGTCAGCATCCCTAGCAGAGACATGACCGTACTAGGGGTCTGCTTCCAGCCGCCCTCACGTGGAGAGTATAGCCGCACTTCCGTCAGTAGGAGTAAGGACGGCACGTACCACAACCAAAGCTGTGGTTACATTTTGTTCCCCTTACTGTCTCTGACGGCTGACGGCCAAAACATATATAATTAAGCAGACCTAATTTACGCAAGCATACCGAAGTTCGAATCTAGCGTCAGACACACAGCATTTTATTAAACTTTTTATTTGCATTGTATGGTAACAGAATTGGTTCTCAATGCTGCTTTGCCGATGGGCCAAGGAGTGAGGCAATGGCCGAGTGGTTAGAGTGGCGGACGGCTGGGAGAGAGTTCGTGTGTTCAACTCCCCGGTTGAGGCGGGTGCGAATTTTCATTTTTTAATTATTTCTTATTTTATTTTGTTTATTTATTTAAACTAAAAAAAAAGTTACAGTCAAACAAATTATTGCACGATTGTATATACATAAATATGTACAATTAGTTTTGCAGTTGCTGTTGTGTACCGACGAAAGAAAACTAAGTTCTAATTACATATAGTGCGTAACTAAAACTTAAAAATCGCCTACCGCCGCCGCCCCTCATTAATGTTTTTGAGCTTTCAATTTATTTAAAAAAAATTATGAAATACAAAAGAATTTCACAAGTTGATCGCGGCAGCAATCGAACCTCGAACACGCTCAATATCATTGGCCTTAGAGTCCGGGACAAGGTCCACTCAGCCACTGAACAACTCTCTCAGTCTTCGAAAATGGTGAGACATTAGACAAAACGACAAGACGCAAAATGCATTCTTAGTTTGTGCCAAAAAAATCAAGAAGAAGCACATGTAATTAAATTTGGTACGCGCTAGAAATGCATACCTATACCTATTGCCTATGGTATACTATGATAATCCATGGCCTTATACAGTCAGCTTCTGACTGTAGCGTTTGTATTTTTTTTATTTCGAATTGTTTTCGCGTCGGTTTCGATTTTCAGCATTTCAGCATTTTTCACCCCAATCTACGATCCCCCAGAATGAAGGAAGATATCACTGCCGCCACTACAAACATAGGTTCTTCGTTATATACTATTATTGGACTCACGTCCCTGGATTTTTTCATCCCCTCGCTCCGCTCGAACCAAAAGGCAACGGCATCTCGTCAGGATCCACCACAGATAAGTACTGAATTTGTACTTATCTTATGCGACAGAGGGCTGTGTGTAATTATTCCTTTGTGAAAAGAAAGATCTTTTCTCCTTTTTCGTAACCTCGCAATTTTCCCCAACGGCATCTCTATATGAACATATGTATGTTGCTGCATTAGTAAGCACATACTTATGTACTTACAGACGATTGCCACCTTCGAAAGTTTACCATACATACATATATATGTATGTATGGAAATACGAATCACAAATTACACACAGTTTATCCATCTAATTCTATTAACAAATAATTCCTTCCCTTTTCTTTCGAACAAAGGTACATACACACTCCAAACTTACTTAAAATTATATGTTACTATATGTGTAATATATATATATAATTAAGTATTTAGGTGTTCATTTAAATACAAAAATATAATTCTTATTTATAATTTTTATTTGATGGATTTATTTGTTGTTCATTACAGCAGAGTCACTCAATAACTAACTGACAGAATTATTTTTATGGACCAGAAAACCTTAAAGTTCTACTAAGCTTTACGTCTTTGTTTATCAGTAACTTAAGCTTCTTATCGTTAACGATTGGTGTCTTGAGATAACTTTTACGGTGAGGCTTTTGAAGAGTGAAGCTTTTCAAAAGATCGATTTAAGTTTTTCATATGGAGAATGAACTGTGAGGCTTTTGAAGAGTGAAGCTTTTCAAAAGATCGGTTTAAGTATTTCATATGGAGAATGAATATGTCACTCCCCCACCTTTTAGATTTTAGCTTGTCCTCAAGCCTTTACTTCTGGATATAATTATGGAACTGGATTTTCAATGTTTACAATTTCAGTATTATTTTCTTTAACTGCTTCAATATTTTTGTCAACTGATTTGTTTGTTTTAGGTCTTAGATAGGTTATTATAATGTTATGACGTGCTGTTTTACATTTCATGTATAGGTTAAATATAGATATTTTAGCTAATACAAACATGAGGATTATTAATATTTTTTTATAGATTGTATAATTTTTATTGTTAAGCATAATCATTTCTTTTATTTCTATATGTGGCATGGGTTCATCTTTTGTGACGTTATGCTCGGTGAATATAAGATTTGTATATTGATGCATTTTGTTTGATATTGAAAATTCTTTTAACTCTGCTGTACAATTAAATATTATTATAATTTTTTTATTTTCAATGATATTGAAAATTCTTTTAACTCTGCTGTACAATTAAATATTATTATAATTTTGTTATTTTCAATATAAATTTCTTGATTGTTACAATTTGGTTAAGTTTTTCTCTGTTCCATGTAATTAGTATGTTAGGCTTAATGTGTTGGATGAAAAAAGGTTTACGGTATTTTTGGAAGGTACACGTTGGTGTTTCGTGTTTGATTATACTAGCAATACAATTGTTCTAATGAAGCTTTTATAAGTTGCAGTTTGCATACATATGTAGAATTGCAAATTTTAATAGTTGTTGTATTTAATGTTTAAATACAAATAAACAGATATCATGTTTACATGAGGGCTATACATACGTATAAAATAAACGTATGTACAATCTTATCATACATCTGCTATGCAACTGCTAGTGTCTCTTTCTCTAGTCAGAGGGGACGCTGGATGCGGCTAGTTATCATTCGGTTTGTGTGGTTCGATGACTAGAAAAGGTGTTAAGATATACGAGTATAGAGAACAATTTGTAGCTTTACAAAAAAAAATTTTAGTCCCGTTGCCTTTTTGAGATCGAGGATACAAGTTATAAATTTACTGACCTCATGGCAATAAATTTATAATAGTGTATTTCCTCTTCATTAGATTTTACTTTTCTTTTTGGTTATACGATTTCAGCATTTTCCTTCTTTGTTTTAATAGATCTAAGTTACTAATATTTGGGCCAGTGAATTGAATAATTAACTTAGCAAATCATATCGTGTGCAATAATATTTCTTCCACTTACCCCGACAAGATCCTTGGTACCAAGTTTATGTACGGTGTGTGTTGCTGCTTTGTTACAAAATAATAATATTTATGGCACACACATAATTATTAATTCACTGTTAAGGAGCTGATCATATATGTTTTCTCTATATTTGTATTTCTTTTTGCATGATCAGTAAAGCACACTGCATTGGCCTAGTGCCGAAGAATGGGTTTGAGAAACTTTATAAAAATGAAGAAGAAGACAAATTATTCAGCCTTTTATACCCTTCGACCATTGAAAATGGTCAAAAAGGGTATACTAACTTTGTGCAAATGTATGTAACAGGCAGAAGGAGGCGTGGCAGACCCCATAAAGTATATATATTCTTGCTCAGGATCACAAGCCAAGTCGATTGAGCCATGTCTGTCTGTCTGTCTGTCCGTCTGTCTGTGTGAACGCACAGATCTGAGCTATTATAAAAGCTAGACTTACAAAATTTAGCAGGAAGACTCCTGGGTACTATAAGCAGATCAAGTTTATTTTAAATGTTAGGTGCCACGCCCACCGCCCCCACAAATCAATAATTTAATTTTTGAACTCAATTTGTAAGCGCTGTATAAAAGATACAATTTTCCGACTTTAACATATACTAAGCTGAATGAAATATCTACGTAGTCTCAAAATTACAATCCGATCGGACAATAATGACAGAAGTTATTTAAGAAAGTATGAGCATAAAACCAAGTGCTTCTGTCAGCTAACAAGGAAGGTGGGCGAGCGCGAGCGCCATCTGTCGGGATTAATTTAAAAGCATGTGCATATGTGAATGAATTTAACAAATTAAACTACACGGGAACATAGGTCTAAGGGTATCCCACTGTCGCGTTTTGCGCGACTGTTGCTCTCGTTTTAATTAATTTTAAGAACCTTATAAGTTTTTTTTAGGCCATGGATTTTAAAAAAATTCATGGACTATTGTGTTTGTCGGAACGGAAATGTGCGTAACAGGCAGAAGGAGGCATCTCCGACCCCATAAACTATATATATTATGAATCAGTATCAGTAGCCGAGTCGATTGAGCCATGTCTGTCTGTCCGTCTGTCCGTCTGACCGTCTGTCTGTCTGTATGAATCTCGGAAACAAAAAGAGCTAGAGTCATCAAATTTTGTGACAACATACGTATATATTGCAGTGTCTCAAAGTTTTTTGAAATTTGGACACGCCCCTTCCCGTCTCAGAAAATCAGTAATAACTATTTAAAAACTATTTAAAAACTACAATATTAGCTCAACAACCAAAGTTGTATATCTTACATAACAAATACCTTGCCACCGACGTTATGTGAAAATTTCATTTAAATCGGACTATAAATAAGTGAGATATGATACGAATTAAACTCACTTTGAACATACATACTTAAGCATACCTATGTAATTTACGCAAGCATACCGAAGTTCAAATCTAGCGCCAGACACACAGCATTTTATTAAACTTTTTATTTGCATTGTATGGTAACAGAATTGGTTCACAATGCAGCTTTGCCGATAGGCCAAGGAGTGAGGCAATAGCCGAATGGTTAGAGTGGCGGACGGCTGCGAGAGAGTGCGTGTGTTCAACTCCCGGTTGAGGCGGGTGCGAATTTTCATTTATTAATTATTTTTTTGTTTTTTTATTTTGTTTATTAGGCCATGGATTTTAAAAAAATTCATGGTCTATTGTGTTTGTCGGAACGGAAATGTGCGTAACAGGCAGAAGGAGGCATCTCCGACCCCATAAACTATATATATTATGAATCAGTATCAGTAGCCGAGTCGATTGAGCCATGTCTGTCTGTCCGTCTGTCCGTCTGACCGTCTGTCTGTCTGTATGAACACCTGGATCTCGGAAACTAAAAGAGCTAGAGTCATCAAATTTTGTGACAACATACGTATATATTGCAGTGTCTCAAAGTTTTTTTGAAATTTGGACACGCCTCTTCCCGCCTCTGAAAATGAGTAATAACTATAAAAACTATATACACTATGATAACACAACCCCACAAAAAAAAAGTTTGTCATGATCTGGGTATGCGGCATATGCAGTTATATGTATTTTGGGTCGCTGAATCCGAATCCGGGGTCAGAAATTCTCCATCACGTCTGGATTTCGACCTAACCTCAAAAAACTGAAAAACCTTTGGATATCCCCCACAATATATAGAATCGTGATCTGGGCATGCGATATATGTTTTAACATGTATTTTGTCCTTCTAAGTCCGAATCCGAAGTCCAAATTTACATAGCAAGTCTGAGTTTCGACTTAACCTCAAAAAACTCGAAAAATTTTTGAAGGACCATAATGGGGGGTCATGAGCGGGTCATGCAATATATGTTTATATATGTTTTTGGACCTTCCGAATCCGAATCCAATGTCAAAACCAGCCAATCACGTCTGAAGGACCATAATGGGGGGTCATGAGCGGGTCATGCAATATATGTTTATATATGTTTTTGGACCTTCCGAATCCGAATCCAATGTCAAAACCAGCCAATCACGTCTGAATTTTAGGGGTTGTGTAATCCATGGCCTTATACAGTCAGATCCTGACTGTAGCGTTTGTATTTTTTATTTTATTCTAATAAACTAAAAGAAAACTTACAGTCAAACAAATTAAATTATTTAATTGAATTTCAATGAAAATAAAAAAAATGTTCATTACTTTGTTTTCATATGAAAGACAATCAAATTATAATAGCTATAAATAATATTAATTATTTATAATTTAAGTTAAGTATTTTTTCATATATAATATGAATACTTAAAAATTAAAAACCAAATTTTATTCGTTTCATATTAAATTTAATTTTTAAGTACTCATATTAATTTTTTAGTTTTTAATTTTTACTTTCTATTTGTTTCAGTATTTATAGTAAATTCAATTTTACTTTTTAAGTATTCAATAAGGATGCATGAATGAGTTTAACAATTTGGCGTTTAGTGTGTGTGTGATATGTGTGTGTGTGATTGATTTTTTTACATGATTTGATGTGTGTGTGTCATGTGTGTATTATTTTATAATTAATTTTCACTATTCACTATCACTATTCTGCGCCCCAAAGGATGCATGAATGAGTTTAACAATTCGGCGTTTAGTGTGTGTGTGATATGTGTGTGTGTGATTGATTTTTTTACATGATTTGATGTGTGTGTGTCATGTGTGTATTATTTTATAATTAATTTTCACTATTCACTATTCTGTCGCTACAGATGATGGATTAAAGATGAGTGGCACCTCCGCCGGCCAACAATGTACGTTTGTGTGTACTTGCAGAAAACAACACAATTCTTTTATTCCACCATGGGAAACAACCTAAGAATTTTGTAACAGACAATTATTATATGCATATGTAGATTGCATATGAAATTATATTGTTACTTACGATTGTTTAACTCAATGCCGCTTGACAGAGAGGTTATATGTATGTGTGGCGTGCTTGCACACCTCATGCAGAGTGCAGCGTCACCATACACCAAATATATAACTGACTGATGCGTCAGAATTACAAAATTTATCCGATTGATGTGGCAGGGCGCACGAGCCTGACTCAAGCACATGTGATCTTGAGCCAGTGGCTGTGTTAAATATAATAAGAGTGCCGCTAGGGTGCTCCTTAGGGCTATTCAAACAAGTGCCTAGAGAAAACAAGGAAATTATTAGGGCTTGCCCAGCAATAAGTATCTGCTGCTAACAAAGTACTTACTTGTACTAAAACCAGCAAAACTTGCTAAATTTCCGTAGATAATGACTTTCAAAAGTCACAGAATATAAATTTCTCACACTTTGAAATGTGTAGAGGCAGGTCACGTTGGCTTGGCGTCAGACGAGAAAAGAGATGGACCAAGGGCTTAGATATGGTAAAGCTCAACTTTTTCTTTGATCGATATTAATTGTTTGATAGTTTGTTGAGAGCTAAGCTAGTCCCTAGAGACTTAACCAACACTAATATAGATATCTTAACGAAAGACCAGGGATGTACACTACAGCCACAAGTCATTTCAAAGCTTCTTGAAGCCAGGGAAATGACTTAAAGAAGATTCAA
This sequence comes from Zaprionus capensis, assembly GCA_018903675.1. Lineage (NCBI taxonomy): Eukaryota > Metazoa > Arthropoda > Insecta > Diptera > Drosophilidae > Zaprionus > Zaprionus capensis. The sequence continues at coordinate 2,033 of JAEIFN010000237.1, read as the reverse complement.
AGAGGACATCCCGATGATTTTACTACTTTAGATCCTTCGCGTGATAAGTACCTAGCTCTCTTCCCTGCAGATCCTTCAATAAATAATAAGCTGAACCCAATTTCGCTTTTACCCTGGATTTGATCCATTAAAGATTCAACTTAGCATTAATTTGCTTAGCGAAATTGCTTTGCGCAAGATTTCCTGCCCCACACGGTAGGACACTTCGCGTGAGCGCAAGTTATACTGCCTATCATTACTTTCAAACGCTTTAGATACATTTGTCTTTAGCTGCTTCCTTAATGCTACAAGCTGATCTTCTCGCGACAATATGTCTTCAGCCTCTCCCAAAAGATGAAACTTGTTGAGGAGTTAATAGGAGCTGCCATGTGTTGCCATGTTCAATCCATAAAGCGCGAAATAAGGAGTGCAACCTATGCTTTTGTGGTGCGCATTTCTCAGCGCGCAACTAATCGCGTGGATATGTCTATCCCACTCATTGTGATTATCCGATAGGAACGCACGAATACCAGCAATCAAAGAACGATTGACGCGCTCGGACGCATTCGATTGCGGTGAATATACAGCCGTGTACATGTGACGAACCCGCTCGAAAGGCCTATCCGTCGTGGCCGCTTTACCCATCGGAGGTCTCAAAGTGACGTTGGGAGCTTTTGTGTGGCCAAAAGAAATTACGCCTAATGAGCTCCAAAGTTTTGGCCATGCCGCCATGGATACTGGTCACCGTGTTATGCAAACTATTGATCACAGACTCGGTTAACGCTTGCGGAACCCAAAGCTGCTCACCAATTGCTGTGCCGTCGGTGTATTGTGTGCGTATGTACAAATATTAATCCTTGACTTTCAAGTCAGGATAATTGCCATCAGGGCTTAAAGCCTCTTCACGTAATTGACGATACTCCGAATCCTCAAAATGGGGAGAATCTAAGTCGATGACTGGCTTGAGCACCTCTAGTGCTTTTACCTCATTTTGGTAAATTCAGGAAAGTGCATCAGGTACAACGTTATCCTTCCCTCTACGATGACTAAGACTGAATTTGTAACCTTGCATGCGCATGGCCCACCTGGCTAATCTACCCTTGAGGTTTGGTTGACGCATCAGCCAGAGGAGACTCGCATGTTCTGTAATTATCTCAAACTCCTGCAGCTCGAGATAACAACGGAATTTTTCGATGGACAGCACCGCAGCCAAGCATTCACGTTCTGTGACACTGTAGTTGGGTTGCGCAGAGTTGAGCTTCTTCGACATGAAGGCAACAGGGCGCTCTTCATTGTCGTCTCACAACTGAACCAATACTGCTCCCACGCCACAATCGCTAGCGTCGCAGTGTACATAAAATTTCTTTTCAAAGTCAGGATTTTTTAGGACGGGTGCTGACGTAATAACTTCCCTCAAGTTTGTAAAAGCGACTTGAGCTGCTTCCGTCCACACAAACTTCCTTTTTGAAGATAGAAGCTCTGTTATCGGAAATACCAGCTCAGCAAAGTTCTTGATAAATCGCCTATACCACTCTACAAGACCTAGAAAACTCCGAGCCTGCTTCAGCGTCTTTGGGGGTGGCCAGGAGTTAATGGCTTCCACTTTATTTGGATCCGTGGCGATGCCGCCATGCCCTATCAAATATCCCAAGTACCCCACCTGTGTAACGCAAAAGTGACTCTTCGAAATGTTCAACGTTAGATTAGCTCGGCGAAATTCGTTAGACAAACGAATCAGAACTGCTAAATGGGTATCGAAGTCTTCAGAGACTATGCAAATATCGTCTAAATATCCGAAAACGCACGTCTTGAGATCCGGTGGGATCAATTGATCCACTAATCGACACATCGTTTGAGGCGCGTTACACAAACCGAAAGGCATAACGATAAATTGGTACAACGGCCTACCAGGGACGGTAAATGCGGTGATAGCTTGGCAAAGGATATGCGTCTTTTCGGGTGCAGTCATTTATACGACGTGCATCAAGACAAAGTCGCACCTTCCCAGGTTTTATGACTAATCGCATTGGTGAGCTCCATGGGCTTTGTGACGG
>JAEIFN010000233.1:0-35752 GCA_018903675.1 Zaprionus capensis | reverse complement strand
GATTATACGCCGTCCGACGTCACATTCCGTCCATTCCCGCCCCCATATTAAGTCCGGCTACCATGGACTACATGTATAATAATTAGGATTAGATCACATTGTCGTAAATTAATATTTATTAAACTTAGGATAAAATTCATATTATATTCTGTCTTAAAAGTTAGTGTCCGTGAAAGCCCTTGCTTTCTTCTGTCCCCTTTTTGTTCTTTTCCGCTCCTTAGAGAGTGAGTGCCCCATCAGTCGATAGAGCTCTGTAGGCAGGTAGGACTAGAGAAGAAGAAAGGGAGGGTATGTGTATATAACAAAACAAAAAAATGTTAGATTATAAACTTACTAAATAAATTTGTACAGCACGCATAAAGATGAACGTTTGCTAAGCGTCATTTATTGGGGGGGATGAAACGTTCTTAGCTGGCCAGGAGGGGCTCCTCGACATGGGTGATACTCTGAAACCCTGAACAGGAGTACCACATGGTTGGGTGGGTGCGCAGTGGCCGTTGGCCACCTAAAGTTGTTGTTGTTTTCAAATTCCGTCCCTTTTGTAGTATCTGTAAATAAGATTTGACATCGTTAAATATATGTTCATGTATTTAATGTTTGTTACGTTTTACTTACTTGTTTGTGTTGTGAGACGTCTTTGTATAAAATCGAAACTCATCGATTATTGTGCGGATTGCAGGGCAGAGGGAAAAACTCCTCCCCAAGTGCAGCTGAGCTAGCCGGCACAGCCCTATCGGAGAACAAGCAGTCCGTAACAAAATAAAAAACACTTTGTATATAAATATTTTATATTTTAACAAAATCGATGTTTTTTTTAACGATATGTTTTACAGTCATAAAATATAATTACTCTAATTTAAAAGTTTCTTATAAAATATATCAATTTTAGTAAGCGATAGTTAGGGTGCAGTATATTTTTCGTGATTTCTTCAGTAGATTGAGATGTTCACACTCAATTTGGCATTCTGACAACCCAGTTGAATGGGAAGTTTATTGTATGTTTCATGTTTATTATGGAGAACAACACAGATCATCAAGGCCACGAGACAAGAGTTAAAAACGAGGACGATGACAATGAGGTCACACCGTTGCGAGACTATGAGACTACACCCGTGCGCGACGATCAGAATGCACCCGACAAACGAGCACTCTCACCGGAGCCGACCGCCGGTATTTGTTCAGGTGCCACCGGTTGGGATTCAGATACTGAGGATCAGCATGCTGCGACGATGCCAACGCCTCCATCCCCGCCTCCATTTAATCTTATCAGGATTAAAAAAAGAAGTCCAAGCTCTGATGAGGAATTGCCTCCGCTTATATTAAGTCCAGCAGACTCCCAGCGACCGGATGTGGGAACGTCAATTGGATCGGAGGCAAAGAACAATCAGTTGACGGACGAACAACATGTTACTAATTTAATACCGGTTTTCTAGAAGGATGAACGGCCTGAACTACCCTTTGGGGTTCCTTGACGCATTTTCCGAGGGGGATTTCGAGGTGGCATGCGAACAATCCAAAAGAAACGAGATGGAACATATGAATCTGGAGGAGCCAGTCAATGAGGAGGATAACGAGTATAGTCAAATGAATTTGGAAGATCTGACCCATAGACGTAAGGAACTTATAGAGGAGGTGCTGAAAGGTTCATCGCGAAAAAAGAAAAAGAAGCACAAAAAAAAACACAAAGACAACCCCGAAGCGGTGAGCAGTAAACGACATCGAAGCTTTAGTCGTAGTCAGAGCCCCCCTCAACCTAAGGAGTCACGCATTGAGGGCACCTCCAGGCACAATGGAAACATACCGGATGTAAAACCAACTCCCCTCGAGCTTGGTTTTGTGCCGGTGCAGGATTGCGAGGTGCTAGTGAAGGTCATCAACATAAGGAAGCTACTACCAGATGCGGAAGCTTCTTCTCATGCAGATGCTCCACCACCGACTATCAGGGAGAAGCGCCGCTTGGCAATGGAGCGCGGCAAGACGGTGCTAAGCTTGCTAAAGCTCAAAGCCTCCAAGGCGCCGGAAACGGAGTTCCTGGTCGTGGACACTATTCGACAGTTGCCCCGCGACGCGTCCCTCATGAGTTGCGCCATATTCGAGAATCCCTCGCCATTATGCAATAATTTCAACGTCAGGTACAAGTTCAACTCGACAAGCGCATCTAACATCAACATAACCAAATGGGGCTTGGAGCCAATGCCGCAAGTGACCACTGAACTGCTGCGCCTCACGGGAATCGATGTGGCGCGCCTGATGGAGCTGAATCAGAACTCAAAGATGCCGTTGCAGAAACTGCGACTCAAGAAGCAGGCCGAGCGGGCGGCCAATCAGGCTGTGGACGAGACAATTTCCACAGGACTGTACAGCAGCGTCTCCACCCAGACGGATGCGCGCATTGGCCAGAATACACGAGACATTGGTGTCCAGGCCATGCCCGTGTCCTCGCTCCAGCAGGGCATTTTCTGGCTGAACTCGCGATTCCGCGAGACCGCATTGTCCCAGCAGGACGCCAATGTCATGCTGGCCCTCAAGGAACTTTGCGCCTCAGCGCCGCGGTCGACCTACTGGGCCGATGAGCTTTTCAAGGCACTTCGGCCAGCCTTGGCCATCAAACGGGCCGAGATGAAGAAGGCAAGCAACTAATGGAATCTAAGAACCAAATTTTGATAAAATCATCATTAGTTTTAAGAGATCTAAGGATATATATTATATTACTGTGCCTTAATCCGCTATTAGCATTATTTATATATATATATATAAATGAATGTTTGTTTGCAATTTATAGGTACCTAGAAAAATTAGCTATCTTGGTGGTCAGACGTGTTTAGCCTTTGCTCCCTGTGATTTTTATATTTCTTGTGACTTTACTTCCCTAAGTGGTGTAATTATTAGTGCGGTATTTTATTAGTGCTAACCTTGTAAGTACAACCGTAGAAGTAACACACAAACACTTTTCTTAGTCAATTCTTAAACTAATATTCTAAATTTTTCACTTGCGCGTCTTTGGCGGCAAGTTTTTTTTTTTTTGGTTTCTGTTTTGATTAACATTCCCACGCTCTCCCGAAATTATATTTCTCTCTGAGTAAGCTGTGTAGTGCTGTTGTTGTAAACGCCACAGCTGTTGTTGTTTTGTTTACAGTTTTATTGTCGTACTTGCTTGCTTGCCTGGTTCTGCGCTGTAACTGTTTCTTGCTCTCTCAAGAAATTTATTTCTTTGCTCTGTCTTCTATTTGCTCTTCGTTGTCACCTACATTTTAAAGGCATATTAATTTGCTCATGCTCTTCTGATCCTACGGCGGATCACATTGGTTGCTGGCTCTGTGATAATTTTTGTCACTTAAAATGCTGTGGCCTAACTGTGCGGGTTATAGACGCCGTCCAAGCCAATCAAATGGTCGTGTGAAACGTGTCGTGTGGCTGAATCCGAGTTACGGAAAATCCATAAAAAAACCAAAATTGGGTTTTTTAAGATACGCACAGCTTTCTCTAATCTCCAATTTGAATTTCTGGAGATGGAGGCCAAATTTAACGCCTTAAAGGTTTCTAGCAAACCACCGGCTCCTTTGAGTGTTCCTGTAGATTCGGTCTCTACGAATTTAAAGGTCACCAACCTACCTTCTTCTCCTGATCTTCTAAGCCTACTTTCCCCTATACCGTCTTGCTCTTCTAACTGCAGCAAATCTAGCAGCAAAGTTACCGCACGCAAACCTCTTGCTCCTCCTCTTGTGCCTACTCCCATTACGAGCAATGACAAGAACATAAAGGGAAATGTTCCTGCAATAATGCCTGCTACAAAGGCTCAGAGTATAAAACCTCTGGTTGCGATTAAACCCAAAAAATAACTTCACAGTTGAAAAATTCAACTTTAAATTCAAACGACATTGCTTCTTTTAAAATTAGTGTCCCAGCAGAACAGTTTAAAGACGTTTGCGCTACTTCCTTTTGGCCGCCGGACCTTATTGTTAAGGAGTTTACTCCTAAACAAAAAAGCCGAGCTGCCGTTAATCTTCCCACGCTGGCCGTTACATCGCCAAAAAATGCAAACAATTCAAAGTCTTCAAAAAACTGAACTTTTCTTTTCTTCATGCCTCCGAAAATGTCAGGTATCCCGTGAGGCAGGAGCCTTGGAATTTGGGACTGACTCTCGCCAACTGATAACTAATGCCTTGCCACCAATCAATGATAAAATACGACAACAGCAACCCAGCAGTGCCAGTGTATTTGTGTATAAAATTCGATTTTTAACAAAAAATTTTTCCTTTGCATTTGCTCAACTTAAACGTCAGCGTCATCGCTGCTGTCATCAACAGTTATAACAACAACACACAACAATTGATGGCAGAGGAGCCACAATTTTCAAACGCGCAGCCCACAATACAAACGGACTTGCCAACGTTGGAAGAAGCTCTGCAGCAAGACCCTGCAGATGGACCACGCCCACTCACAATAGCTGAGTACCGGGCAAGGCAGGAAAGGAAGCAACCCAAGAAACACAAACGTTCCGGAAGAAGGGTAAAGTTACTACAACAACGCCGACTGGTCAAGGAAATGACCCAGTGGGCCAGAGACGAGACGTCCCGACAACGCTACAAAGAGCGTCTTGAAGACATAGAGAACAAGCTTTCGCAAGGTGCGAAACAACGCAAACGGGCTGCATAAATAAATGCCAATGCCCCAATTTGCTTTAACTTTAATAATATATCCAAGCCGAGGCGGGAAACCGCTGCTTGGAAAACACTAATATCTGTCAGGCTTTTACTAACAAATGTGGTTGGAGAATTTTTTTTAATATTGTAACAACTATGTGAGCCAACCACATTTCTCTAAAATCTATTCTTTCACGTCTCAGAAGCAAATATTTGTACAATGAGGGAATTTTAAAATACAATTCTGAACTAAATTTAAAAAAAAAAAATATTTTTGATTTTCTGGAAGGAGAAACTAACATATAAATTACGAAGAAAATTCACAAATAGAAAATCTCACTTTTCTCTTGAAAAAGAAATCGTTTCATTGAATATAAACACAGAAAAAATGGGATGGTTTAGCGATTCTAGCGAGGCAAAAGACAATACTGCCAACGTAGTTAATAATTTAAAAATTATAGGTCACACAGACGATATAAATGCGTTGTGGATCTTATTGCTTATAATTACAATAGTGCCAATTCTACAATTTCTGCTTACAATTTATGTTAAGCACAACAAAATTATCAAAAAACGTTATATGAATAGGGCAATTCATTTAGACCGGATATAAAAAAAAAAAAATAGATTAGAAAAAGAAAGCCTCATATAAACCGTTTTAACGAAAAGAATGGAATGGAGCGAAATAGCGAAACAAATAGACGAATTTCGCTTCAGGTTTGATAAGTCTTATAAATGTATCAATAGAGATGCAGTAATAAAATCGGAAACTTTGAAAAATCATATAGAGATAGTAGTAGGAGAATATAATAATGTAGTTACATTAGTAAATAAATACGAAAAAAGGCTCACATCTGAACATAACATAAATAATATTAGGAAAAGAAGGCATATTCTGATAGATGTACCAGAAAGTCTAAGTCAATTGGTTGAATTCAACCCAGACCAGTTCAAAGAACTAGACGAATCTGTTCAATCAAGCGGCGCTGAGTCCGATAGTGACATTGAAACACTAGAAGGAAGCGACCGAATTGAATTTAAATCAAAAACAATAGAAATCCCTGAAATGGCACAGACATTGACAGAATTTATCAGGCTAGCCACATCTCTGGTACCAGAGTTTGATGGTAGGCCAGAAAATCTACAAAGTTTTGTGGATGCTCTAGGTCTACTAGACACTTTAAAGGGCACACATGAAACGACAGCGATAAGCCTTATAAAAACCAAACTTAAAGGCCATGTAAGAAACCTTATTAGTAATGAGCAGACAATTGCTGCAATCATTACCCAACTGTCAAGTGCAGTAAAAGGAGAATCGGTAGAAGTTATATCTGCCAAGCTCCTCAATCTACAGCAGAGAAATAAAACGGCTAACCAATACACCCAAGAGGTGGAGAAACTGACAAAGGCCCTTGAAGGTGCCTATATCAGTGAAGATCTCAACCAGTCCTTAGCAAATAAACAAAGCACTAGAACAGCTGTGAAAGCAATGACACAGATAAGGTAAAACTTATCATGCAAGCAGGCACATTCACAAACATGGAATTGCCAAATTTGTAAACATGCCATTGCCAAATTTGTAAACAGTTGCACGGAGATAACAGGTCAAAGTAACACTGTACTCTATTATCGACGAGGTGCAAATAATAATAATAGAGGAGGCCGAGTTTATAATCGTGGAAGAAATAACTACCACAACAATTACAACCGAGGCAGCAATAACAACAATAATAATAACTATAATAACCGTGGAGGTAGACGAGGCCAAAACCAAGGGAGAGGCCGCGGAAACTACAACCAGGGTAATAATAATAATAACAGTGTGAGAATCGCGCAAAATACGTCGGAAAACTCACAGAAACAACCAATAAATGTAAAAGTTCATTCCATCAATTATAGTCTTAATATATTCGTAACTTTCTATAATCATTCAACTGAAAATAAACTTACATTTCTCATAGATACTGGTGCAGATATCTCACTTTTAAAAGTAAATTCTGATAACTTCAAAATTCAAACTGAAAAAATAATAAACATCGAAGGCATAGGCCAAGGTGTGATAAAGTCTCGAGGAACGACCTCAATAGAACTTCAATCAACAAAATATATTATTCCACATGAATTTCATTTGGTAGACCCAAACTTTTCAATACCATGTGACGGAATAATAGGCATTGATTTTATAAAGAAATTCAATTGTCAACTAGATTTCAAACCAAATGAAGATTGGTTTATAATTAGACCCCAAAATTTAAATTATCCAATATATGTTCCGATAACATATAGCGCTGGCAACAATACAGTTCTTCTGCCAGCCAGATCACAAGTTATTCGGAAAATAGACATTAATGCTGTAAATGATTACATACAGTGCCGCTCAACTGAATAGGTTTGACTATTTGTTAAGGTTTGAAACGTTATAACTTAGTTATATGCAATCCGATTTAAGCGAAATAAATTTTTATGTATGAATGGATCAGTCATTTGTTAAATAGAAAAGTTTCTGATCTCTTAGTTTTGTTTTTATATCATTTTTATTTTTTTTTCAAAAACATAACAAAAAATCTTCATTTTTTTTGGCTCAACTGAATAGGTTTGACCACTAAAACTATTTAATTATTTAATTATTTGTTCCTAATCAGGAAATACATAATGGAATTTATGTTGCAAATACAATAGCAGCATCCAAACATGTATACATTCAACTTCTAAATACAACTAATTTCGACCAATTGGTCAAAGTAAACAAAATCCAATATGAAAATTTAAAAGATTATGATATTCATAATACCAATACTGAAAATAGAAGCGAACAAGTACTTTCAAAGCTAAAGAAAAATTTTCCAGACCAATTTAAAAATCAGTTAACTGAATTATGCACACAGTATAGTGATGTGTTCGGACTGGAAACCGAACCAATATCAACAAACAATTTTTATAAACAAACATTAAGACTTAAAGATGATGAACCCATTTATATAAAAAACTACAGAAGCCCGCATAGCCATACTGAAGAAATTCAAAAACAAGTAGGGAAATTAATTAACGACAAAATCGTCGAACCGTCTGTATCTGAGTATAACAGCCCACTCTTGTTAGTTCCGAAGAAATCATTACCAAATTCACAAGAGAAGAAATGGCGATTAGTAATTGACTATCGTCAAATAAATAAAAAACTACTTTCTGATAAATTTCCACTCCCTAGAATTGATGACATTTTAGATCAACTAGGACGAGCTAAATACTTTTCATGCCTTGACTTGATGTCAGGTTTCCACCAAATAGAACTTGAGGAAAACTCAAGGAATATAACATCTGAGCAATGGCTCATATCGCTTCACGCGATTACCATTTGGTCTTAAAATAGCACCAAATTCATTTCAGAGGATGATGACTATAGCATTCTCGGGTTTAGAACCCTCTCAGGCATTCCTTTATATGGAAGACTTAATGGTGATAGGATGTTCCGAAAAACACATGATTAAAAACTTAACTGACGTTTTTAATGTATGTAGGAAATATAACCTAAAGTTGCATCCAGAAAAATGTTCATTTTTCATGCATGAAGTGACATTCCTAGGTCACAAATGCACAGACAAAGGAGTATTGCCAGATGACAAGAAATATGACGTCATCAAAAATTATCCTGTTCCTCATGACGCGGACAGCGCAAGACGATTTGTAGCATTCTGCAACTATTATCGTCGATTTATAAAGAACTTCGCCGATTATTCACGGCACATAACTAGATTATGTATAAAGAATGTCCCTTTTGAATGGTCAAGCGAATGCCAAAGAGCATTCAAACACCTTAAAGAAAAACTTATGCACCCCACATTATTACAATATCCTGATTTTCGCAAAGAATTTTGCATTATAACTGATGCTAGTAAACAAGCTTGCGGAGCGGTTCTTACCCAGAACCGTGACGGGATTCAGCTCCCAATAGCTTATGCATCACGTTCATTTACAAAAGGGGAAAGCAATAAGAGTACTACGGAACAAGAGTTAGCTGCAATTCATTGGGCAATTACCCATTTTAGACCATATATTTATGGCAAACATTTCACTATTAAAACAGACCACAGACCATTAACGTACCTATTTTCTATGACTAATCCCGGCTCTAAATTAACTCGCATGCGGTTAGAACTTGAAGAATACGACTTCACAGTAGAATACCTAAAGGGGAAAGATAATTTTGTAGCAGACGCACTTTCGCGCATAAATATAACAGAACTCAAAGACATGCAACATAAAGTCCTGAAAGTCACTACTAGGCAACAAAGTAGACAAGATAAAAACTGTACAGTAAAAAATAAGGAATTTTTGCCTAAGCAAAGTATTCAAGTACGAAAAGTAGTGACCTTGCGAATAACTGAATCTATTTGTTTACTAAAACGAGGAAATAAAGTTATTGCAAGAATTGATGTTGACGATTTATATACCAATGGAATTTTTGATTTAGGTCAGTTCTTCCAAAGGCTTGAAATGCAAGCCGGAATACTAAAAATCAGCCAACTCAAATTGGCACCGAGTGAAAAAATCTTTGAAACCATTTCAATAGATAATTTCAAAAATATGGGCAATATAAAATTGAAATCATTAAGAGTAGCGCTACTCCAGCCGGTGACCACTATAAAAACTGAAAAAGAGATACAATCAATACTGTCTACATATCATGACGACCGAATTCAAGGAGGTCATACAGGCATTACAAGAACGCTAGCGAAAATAAAAAGACACTATTATTGGAAAAATATGACTCGTCATATAAAAGAGTACATACGTAGATGTCATAAATGCCAAATGTCGAAAACAACGACACATACAAAGACCCCAATGACTCACACAGAAACCCCAACAAATGCTTTTGATATAGTGATAGTGGACACAGTTGGTCCACTACCGAAATCAGAATATGGCAACGAATACATCGTCACACTTATATGTGATTTAACGAAGTATTTAGTAACTATACCAGTTGCAAACAAAAGCGCAAATACTGTAGCGAAAGCTATATTCGAAAGTTTTATACTAAAGTACGGTCCAATGAAGACGTTCATTTCGGACATGGGTACCGAGTATAAAAATAAGGTAATTTTAGATATGTGTAAATACATGAAGATAGAAAACCTAACATCTACCGCATATCATCACCAAACCTTAGGGACAATAGAACGAAGTCATAGAACATTCAATGAATACATTCGTTCATACATCTCTGCAGATAAAACTGATTGGGACGTTTGGATACAATATTTTACATATTGTTTCAACACAACACCATCAGTCATGCATGATTACTGTCCATATGAACTTGTCTTTGGAAGATTACCAAGGCAGTTCGCAAATTTTAATAAAACAGATAGAGTAGATCCACTGTACAATGTAGAAGATTACTCGAAAGAAATAAAATTTAGATTAGAAATAGCATATAAAAGAGCTAGACTTATGTTAGAAAAAGCTAAATCTTATAGAAAACAACATTATGATAAGAAAACTTCAGATTTTCAATTAAAAATAGGAGATAAAGTTATACTAAGAAACGAATCGGGTCATAAGTTAGATCCAGTATATTTAGGTCCTTATACTGTAGAAACCATAGAAGACAGAAATAATATAGTAATTAGAGATACAAAGCAAAAGAAACAAAAAGTACATAAGGATAGACTAAAAATATATAATCAATGAAACGTTTCATTTCGTTTAAGAAAGGTCTGATCAACCCAACAACAAAAAACTACACAAAAAAAAAAAAAACAAAAATTTTTTTTATTCTTTTTCCTTCTAAGAAAGTTAAACATAAAACAAAAAAAAATAACGTAATTCAACATACATTTTTTTAAGTTACTCTGTCATTACACAAAAATGCCTTGAGACAAAACATTACTAATAATTATTAAGAATCAATCATTTAAAATTTTCTACTGAGAACTAAATGACTACATGTATTACGTCATTTCTTTAAAAAGGGAGGTGTAGCATATCTACCCTATAAATATACTAAATTAATGGGTACAACTTGGCTTCAAAACATTGTGACACTTTGTCATAATAAATATAACATTCAAGTACCCAAATGACCACAAACAATTACACAAGTATTCCAGCGCTCAAGTAATACGATCTAACGCTTATACATAAGCCGATCGCGGAGCGCGGGAATGCTGAGCATGCACTTTGCAGCTCAAGTAGGTCAAGCTATACATAACATATGCATGCCTTCCGCATAAATATGTATATGTATATGCATGCCTTCTGCATGCTTATGAATACGTATATGAAACTATAGAATAGAACTATAGAACTAATGTATATAGAATAAGTATTGTATGTACGGGTTAGCTCAGCCCAAGATGAGCGCATAAGAAACATTCGAATAAAGTAACTCAAAAAGAGCAGACGCTCTGGCTCTACTAATTTACCAAACCCTTTTTGGGACAACATACTATATGGCGATCCTGACATACTATAGAGGTCTCTGTAGTAAAATCTATAGTCTTTATCTTAATAGTCTTGCCTTTTCTTCCCAAATTATTGCTTTTACCGAAACCTGGTTAAAACCAGAGATCCTAAGCTCTGAAGTCTTTCCAGATAGGTATACAACATACAGGCTTGATCGACCTGACCGACGAGGTGGTGGAGTTCTAATTGCAGTAGACTCCAACATTGAGTCGGACCTTTTTCAACCGGAGTTTCAATTTGACATTGAACTAATTTGTGTAAAACTACACTTTCCCGGTTTTTTCATGTATATAACCTGCTCGTATATTCCGCCGTCATCGGAATTATCAGTCTACTTGCAACACTTGTCTGCAATTAAGACTATTTTTAACCTGTTATCAGACAGAGATCACTTCATAGTCCTGGGTGACTTTAATATCCCAGAATGTAATTGGACATCTAGTGCTGAAGGAAACTTCCTTTTGCCTTCCCGGCAACATGACCTATTTGACGGTTTGTTTGACATGTCTTTGTCGCAGGTCAATCATGTCAAAAACTCTCTCAACAGATTGCTTGACTTATGTTTCACCTCTGATCCTTCCAAGGTGATTGTAGACAGGGTACAACCCCTTTCCTTTCCGGAAGATCCTTATCATCCCACTTTCGAAGTGAATTTCGACTTGGGTATTAGTATTGTGGATAAAAATGAAAGGCCGTGTAATCGCGTGCGCTGCTTTAAGAAAGCAGACTTTGAAAATTTAAATTATTTAATTTCACTTTGTGATTGGTCTGATTTTTATGCATCAACTGATATGTCAGTTGCAACTAATATATTTTATAACACCCTAAACTCTGCTTTTGATATCTGTGTTCCGTTATCCTATCCGACATGCTCAAGCAAACCTCCTTGGTTTCCAAAAGAGCTGTCTCGCTTAAAAAACTTAAAGAGTAGCTTATTCAAGAAATATAAGCAAAAAAATTGACCGCTTATCTTTTCCCGCTCCCTAACTGCTCGGGCAAATTTTACCGTGCTTAACGCGAAATGTTATAAAAACTATTTGAACAGATGTAGGTTTCAGTTTTTTCAGAATCCTAAAAAGTTTTATAGTTTTGTTAACATGAAGCGTAAGTCAGCGGTCTTTCCTTCTAAACTTTTGTTTGAGAACGCTGTGGCGGACACAGATCAGGCCATGGCCGATATGTTTGCTAAGTTTTTTCAAACAACTTATTCTTCTTCTACGCCGATCATACATTCTTATGTACCAACTTCAAATGGCATCTTCACACCGTTACTGAACGAAAGTTCACTTTTTAAGGATGTCAGCTTAGTTAAACCAGTCTTTTCACCAGGTCCCGATGGCATCCCCACCTGTGTACTTATGTAAGCCATTTCAAATTATTTTCGCTGTCCTTAGACACCGCCTCCTTTCCTTCCATATGGAAGGAATCATTCATTATCCCTCTACTCAAAAAGGGCCGCAAGGCTGATGCAAGTAATTATAGAGGTATCTCTAAAATATCGGCTATACCTAAATTTTTCCAGAATGTTCTAACTCCTCACTTGTAACATTTTAGTAGATCCGATATATCCCCTTTTCAACACGGATTCGTGAAACGTCGTTCTACCACGACAAATTTGCTTGAGCTGACATCCTTTGTGGTAAAAGGATTTCAGAAAAATCTTCAAACTGATGTCATATATACTGATTTCAGTAAGGCATTTGACTCAGTCAACCACACTCTTCTTGCACATAAACTGAATCACTCCCACAAGTCGCTCGATGGTGTATTGTACCACGCCGCAACTCGTTAGAGCACACGCTCAACCACCCACTCGTCACTAACGTTCACTCACGACACGGACGGTGTATGTGTACGCTTAGAGTCGCCTACTGGTCAGCGGAGCACCGGCATACCAGAGAGCACTACTCTGCGAATACACACTCACACAGGCACACACGTACACGACACTTTTCACACTGCGCTAGAGGGGAAGAATGTTTCACAGGGTATATTTTGAATAATCACTGCGGGTGGGTTTCATTTAAATATTTAATAACATGCTTTATTCAGTTTCTCTATGTTTTCCTAGCGCTGGTTTCTTATGTTTAGTGAGGCCCTGCCTTCCTGCCTACTTCGCACCATCTACGTTAGCTTTTAAATCTTTGCACTCGATATTTTGCTGTTTTCTTTCAGGCTCACCTTTCTCCTCCCTAGCGTCGCTGCTGCCTGCGCGTCGTTGCTGGCTGAGCGTCGCTGCTGGCTGCGCGTCGCTGCTGGCTGAGCGTCGCTGCTAGCTTAGCGTCGCTGCTAGCTTAGAGTCGCTGCTAGCCTGGCGGTGACTGTACTTATGCCGTTGTCTATGCACGAGTTTTCCTAGCGCTGGTTTCTTATGTTTAGTGAGGCCCTGCCTTCCTGCCTACTTCGCACCATCTACGTTAGCTTTTAAATCTTTGCACTCGATATTTTGCTGTTTTCTTTCAGGCTCACCTTTCTCCTCCCTAGCGTCGCTGCTGCCTGCGCGTCGTTGCTGGCTGAGCGTCGCTGCTGGCTGCGCGTCGCTGCTGGCTGAGCGTCGCTGCTAGCTTAGCGTCGCTGCTAGCTTAGAGTCGCTGCTAGCCTGGCGGTGACTGTACTTATGCCGTTGTCTATGCACGAGTTTTCGCTGTTTGTTGTTGTTGTTTGTGCAAAAATGTGCAAATGCGCGAGCTCTGGGTACCGAGGCACCGTTATGTGTGCAAGTGTTCGAGGTCTGGGTACCGAGGTACCGTAACTTGTAACTTGTGCGCTGGGCATGGGCGTCGAATGTCTGGTGTTTTGCTATGTTGCGTACCCTGATTTCTTGTTCCTGCCTATGCCCCTGTCTTTGCCTATGATTCTCTTTCTACTCAAGAAACTGCTACCGGGTATATTGGGCTTAGAGATAACTTATAATTTATTTAATAATAATAATAATATTAATTAACAAAACCCCCCCCCCCCCCCCCCCTTACTTCACCGGGGTTTGGGTGCAAAAAACATGGTGCGAAACGTGAGACTCTACTAAGAACTTATGAGTAAATACATTTCTGGGTAATTATGGTCACAAAGCATCGAAGTTTAGTGGCAGCCTACCCCACCCGGTACCTGGTCACCTTCGCTGGTCGCGTCCTCGCCGTGGAATGCCTTCAGGTCGGCATTCGACTGTCTAAGTCCCGGCTTCCATTCCCGGCGACGTAAATTATAGTACCTCACACCGTCGAACTTAGCCTGTTCAGGCCGTAGAAAGGCCTCCACCTGTTCTTCGGCTGTAGCTACCCTTGCTCCTTGTGCCTCGACGCCCCGCAAGGCGGTATGGCTAGTCGTTGGCCGTCTCCTACGGCGGCGCCGCTTAGTCGGGCCTCCCGTGATGGCCTGATTCTCCGTGTCTCGTTGGTGTACTTCATCTCGCGTTCCTGTTGGTTCATCTGTGCTTCGCCGGTGCGCGGTGCCTCGGTGTGTTTTCTCTGGAGTCCTGGATTGTCCCTCGGTGTCTCGCTGTACTTCATCTCGCATGGTGATGGTGTGCTCCGCAATAGGTGACACCCCCATCAATCTGTCGAACTTGGCTAGCTCGGACTGTAGAAAGGCCTCCACCTGTTCTTCGTCCGTGGCTATCCTTGTTACATGTGCCTCGACGCCCCGCAAGGCGGCGTGGCTGGTCTTGGGCTGTCTCAGCTTAGTCGGGCCTCCCGTGATGGTCGGATCCTCCGTGTCTCGTGGGCCGGATCCTTCTCCTCGTGCTCCTGTTGGTTCCTCTGTGCTTCGCCGGTGCTCGGTGCCTCGCTGTATCGTCTCGGGTGTCCCGGATTGTCCCTCGCTGTCTCGTTGTCCTTTCTCTTGTATGGTGATGGTGTCCAGACTGGGTATCGGAAGAACGACTTCCGAGTCGTCTTCTGCCGGCGCCGGGGAGGTGTCGCGTGAGCCTGCTCCAGGTTGTCTCTGCTCCGGTGTAACTGCGTTTCCCAAAGTGGTCTCCAGCTCCATCAGGCGTTGCAGCTGTTCCTTTGACAGGTCCCCTTGATTGGTGAACGCTGTCAGGCGGCTCCGCATCTCCTCCACTGTACCGCTCGTGTCCAGTCCAAATTCTTTGAGGACGAGCTGTAGCTCGCTCTTCCTCCGGAACGCGATCCAACGTGATCCCATGTTGGGCCAGTTTGTTGATATTCGTTGACAACGGAAAAAAAATTCAAAAAAATGCCCGCGAGGTATGTGTGCCGTGCGTCACTAAAATGTTTCTTGTCCGATCTATATTCACTGTTTACTATTTTCGTGCCCGTTCACGAAAATGTTCACTTTGAGGCAATGGTCAAAGGATAGCTCGAAAAGAAATGTTTACCCAGGGTGTGTGCAGGGTATTTATGTCTGTCAACGTTGTTGACTACTCGCGACTCGGTTGTATTAAATGTTCACTTTTTAGGCCACGATAAAAAATGTTTGTAAAAGTTCACTTTTAGGCCACGATCAAAGATGCTTACACAAAAAAAGTGTTCTCGCGATGGCAGGATCAAAAAGTTTTTCGTTCGAAGGACGCGCACAGGGTATATGTGTTCGTCACCGATGTTGACGACTTGCGGGTCCGAACGCGACTGAGTTTTATTAAATGTTCAAATGTTAGGCCACAATTAGAATGTTTGCCCACACAGAAAATAATTGTTCTCGGTTGGCAGGATCAGATAGTTTTTCGTTCGAAGGACGCGCACAGGGTGTAAAAGTTTACACTGTTGTCGATGTTGACGACTTAGAGTACCGGACGCGACTGAGTACCTCTGTGTACGGTACCGAGTCTTATGTACGAGTCGCCTGAGCGCTGTCGCCGCGTCGGCGCAGGAAGAATGGCAATGAAAAAAAAGTAAAATCAGAAGGTACAAATTTGCGCCTACGTCACGGTGCGCAGTAGTCGTAGACACGTGTGGAACCTGTCCTACGACTAACTACGTAAGAACTATGTCTCGTATGCCAGAAGTGGTGTACCTGCGTACGCTTGCTACTGCTGCTCTACGTGAAACTTGCGAGTCGTAGACAGGTGTGGAACCTGTCCTACGATTTATATGAAAAAACTATGGACAATTTACATGTATTGATGTATATTGTTTGCTACTGATGCCCTGGGTCTCGTGCTCTCCTACTATACCCTGCATACATCAGTTAGGGAAACCGGGTATCGAGGACTTAGACAGTCGACGGATTGTCTCATATATATACCCTGCAAAAAAGGTTAGCTATGTGGGTTTTTAGTCCACGAAAAGGTGTTAAAAATTCTCAAGTTAATGTCTAGTCATAGTAGTCCCTGCTCGGGCGCCATCTGTAAGGATGTTTTCTCAGGGTGGGATACATATCTCAGTCTCGCCAGGGTCTTTACAGAAAATTTATATAAAACTAGGACTATTATGACCTTAACAAGAGAAAAGCTACTAGCAGGTCATACTCTACTGGGATATTATAGGGTATAGGAGACACACGTGGTCCACGTCGCGCACATGTACTCGCTGGCCACGTGGATTTCCACATGGGTTCTACTACCACGTGATCCGTTTGAGACTCACGTGCACGTGTCGCGTGTCATGCGTGCCTGGCTGGCTGACTATCGTGAGGAACGCACGTGACCGCGGGTGCTTTCGCTTGCACTCCCCGTCGCTCGTTGGTGTATTCCACCATCCGCAACTAGGTAAAATGCACACTCACGCACCACACTTGTCAGCTATCACTCACCCACGACGCCTCTCACGGTCGATCGTTGCTCGTGCAGCACGCCCGTGACCGCAGGTGTTCTCGCATGTACTCCCACGAGCCGCTCAGTGATGTATTCCACCACTCCGCAAACTCGTTAGAGTCCCGCTCACACACCCACTTGCCAACTGGCGCCTCACTCACGACTCACGATCAGCCGCTGGTCGTGCAGAAATGCCCGTGGCTGCAGGTACTTTCGCCTGTACTTCCACAAGTCGCTCTGCGGTGTATTCCACCACGCCGCAACTTGTTAAAGTACACGCTCGTGCACCCGCTTGCCAACTGACGTTTCACTCACGACACAAATCACGAGTGGCCGTTGGCCATGCGGAACGCCCGTGACCGCAGGTGTCTTCGCCCGTACTCCCACAAGTCGCTCGATGGTGTATTGTACCACGCCGCAACTCGTTAGAGCACACGCTCACGCACCCACTCGTCACTAACGTTCACTCACGACACGGACGGTGTATGTGTACGCTCAGAGTCGCCTACTGGTCAGCGGAGCACCGGCATACCAGAGAGCACTACTCTGCGAATACACACTCACACAGGCACACACGTACACGACACTTTTCACACTGCGCTAGAGGGGAAGAATGTTTCACAGGGTATATTTTGAATAATCACTGCGGGTGGGTTTCATTTAAATATTTAATAACATGCTTTATTCAATTTCTCTATGTTTTCCTAGCGCTGGTTTCTTATGTTTAGTGAGGCTCTGCCTTCCTGCCTACTTCGCACCATCTACGTTAGCTTTTAAATCTTTGCACTCGATATTTTGCTGTTTTCTTTCAGGCTCACCTTTCTCCTCCCTAGCGTCGCTGCTGCCTGCGCGTCGTTGCTGGCTGAGCGTCGCTGCTGGCTGCGCGTCGCTGCTGGCTGAGCGTCGCTGCTAGCTGAGCGTCGCTGCTAGCTTAGCGTCACTGCTAGCCTGGCGGTGACTGTACTTATGCCGTTGTCTATGCACGAGTTTTCGCTGTTTGTTGTTGTTGTTTGTGCAAAAATGTGCAAATGCGCGAGCTCTGGGTACCGAGGCACCGTTATGTGTGCAAGTGTTCGAGGTCTGGGTACCGAGGTACCGTAACTTGTAACTTGTGCGCTGGGCATGGGCGTCGAATGTCTGGTGTTTTGCTATGTTGCGTACCCTGATTTCTTGTTCCTGCCTATGCCCCTGTCTTTGCCTATGCTTCTCTTTCTACTCAAGAAACTGCTACCGGGTATATTGGGCTTAGAGATAATTTATAATTTATTTAATAATAATAATATTAATTAACAAAATGAGGCGTCGCTTCAATGCGGCGTCACATACTGTAATAACATAACAAAATAACAATTTGGGATTTTTCGTATCCATTTAGTATTTTTTTTTTAATTTATACTAAATATATGGCAGTTCAATGGACGGCATAAGTATTTTGACATTTTGTTTTGGCACTTCTTAATGTAACAAAAACTTCATTTTATATCATAGTTTTTAATCACAAGATTAATAAAAAAAAAATATAACCACCTTTTGCATTTATAACCTTTTGGAGTCGTGTTGGTACCGAATTAACTAAAGTTTGGAAATAATCAGTTGAAATGTCCTTCCAGGCATTTTGGTTTCATCTCTTGTTCTTGTTAAATCAGCTGATCGCTTATGTTTTACATATGAACATACATTTTCAATTATATTCAAATCTGGAATTTGGCCAATCCAGCGTTTCCACTCCAACTTCTATCCAAAACTGTTTGATTAATTTGCTTGTGTGACATGGTGCGTTATCCTGTTGGCTGACGAATGCTTCGCCGATCAATTTATCGCCAGAAGGAAGTGCGTAATAATTCAAGGTTTCTAAATATTTATTTTGGATCATGGATCTCTCGATAGGAACCAAATCTCCTACCCCATTAAACGATACGCTACCCCAAAACATAACACTTCCGCCACCATGACTTACTTTTTGACGAACAGGGATACATTTTTTGCGGATATTTGCATCCATTCGTACAAAAACCTTTTTAGGCGATGAATGGTATTCGAAACTACTTTCATCAGTCCAAAGAACATTACGCCAAAATGCAGACGGCTTATTTACATACTTTTTGGCGAAGGCCAGCCTCTTCATTTTATTTCTTGGGCTGATGAAAGGGATATTTCTTGCAATATAGTTATGGAAATTATGTTGTTTCAACCGCCTGCGTATTGTCCTTTCACTAATTTAAACATTTTTGTCCTCATTCCATTCCAAAGCAACCATTTTCGGCGTTTTTAGTGGATCCTTTTTGATTTGTCGCAATATCAAACGGTCCTCGCTTTCATTTGTCTTACGATTTCGGCCTGATCGATGCAAATTATTGATGTTTTGTATGATTTTGTATTTTTTTAATTGATAATAAACAGTTTGGCGTGACAAATTATATTCTTTTGCGATATTTATTACGGAAATACCCAAATCAAACTTTGTCACTATTACTGTTCTTATATTGGCCTGCAGCTCAGCTGTGTAGCATTTTAACTGTAAAAACAATTGTTATGGTAGTAATCTGTTATAATAATTCGAAAAACAACAAAAATATTTCACTCACTTGCAAATTTGCCAATAAAAGCGACTGATTTACTCGATGACAAAATAATTATGCCGTTGTGAAATTCTCTTTTCCCTAATATTTTTACTTACACAAGCACATCAGTTTCAATTGTGATCTCAAGGTGAACAGTCGTCTTTTTCACTAGCTCCCACAAGTGTCACAAAACAAAATCTGCTTATCAGTGTTTACAGTTAAACTCTCTACTTGACTGTGCAAACAAAGAAACAAGTGAAGCAAAGTAAAGTTAAAACAGAATAACTGTAGATCGCGATACGATGGGTGAGAGGGGTCCCCCCGATCGCCAAAAGGCAACGTGGAAAAATTTGCTAAACCAAAGACAATCAATAAATTCAATAAGTTCCAAGTACATTGTCATTTCAAAAAAATAATGATACCGATAAACAATTTAAATTATCTCCATTTGCCATTAAAAAAATCATCGATTATACTTGTGATGGCGAAGTTATATTCTGCCGCGCACTAAAAAGTGTGACCTTCTGGTTAAAACTAAAATCACTATGGCCGTCAACCGTCAGAGACAGCAAGGGGAACTAAATGTAACCACTGTTTTGGCTGGGGTACGTGCCCTCCTTGCTCTTACTGACGGAAGTGCGGCTATACTCTCCACGTGAGGGCGACTGGAAGCAGGCCCCTATCACGGTCATGTCTCTGCTAGGGGTGCTGACTAATTGTAGTCGGGCGAAGATTGTGAATCTATAAACCACCCCAATCCAAGGCGGAACAGCATACGCTAATGGATGCATGGCCGGGGGGTAGCTCGGTCTTTAGTATGCGGACTCTGGATACCTGTCGCCCTCCAGTTTTATTCAGACTTCCCTCGGCACGCGGGCTATGCCGTGGGCGACCTTCCCTTCCCGCCTACTCGTGGGTTCACAATTAAAGGAACTTTTAAAAAAAAACAGAAAAGTCTGATGCGATTTCGACAGCATCAACCCAGGGTGAAGCTTTCACGGCCGACCCCAACATCAGCACAGCAGCTATTGGGCTGCTGGCCTCCACCCCCAATACTACGGGTCTTGACCCTAGTATTACAGGGGACTCGGATAGGCCACGAACTCCCTTGGACACTGAGTGCGTAAGTGCTGCTTTCTCGTCCACCAACTGTCAGGCACACAGCAGAACGTCGAGGTGATGTCCTCTGACGGAGAAGCTGACTGTGACCTAATCAGCTTTGCTGACGACGCTTCTGTGGCCTCTCAGAGGTCACGCCTAACAGTCCAGGTTTCGAGGGCTGTATACCCCGAAATGAATGGCTCCTCCTTGTGTGCGAGGACAGCAGCACTGCTGAATGGGTCAGGGGCGCTGCTGGACACATCAAGTCCATCAGCGGCTTTGATATAAAACTATTGGAGGAAACTGAGTTCCCGAAAGCTCACCTCATCAGAGGCTATTTCCCCAATAGTGCTGATCTCCCACCCGCAACCATTCTGGACTACTTGGGTCTCCAGAATGTTGAACGCTTCTCAACGGAGCTGTGGCGGGTGGTTCAACACAGCCTTAACGGCAAAACGACGCACCTCGCGATGTTGGTCGATGTTGGTCGGGTAATGTTAAATTCCGCTTTGGCCGAGTTAAACTTATCCTGAAAAACTCCCCCGTCAGGGCCTCCCTCTCTCCTGCCCTGCCACCTTCCCCATCTCCAACCATTCCCCCCCTATCAGCGCTCCTCCGGCAGCGGCAACGATGGCCTCCACCGGCGTGACAGCATTGGCTGCTGCTCCGGTGGCATCTACCAGCGCCGTAGCCGTAGTGGCGCCGATTACCACCATCCCCAAACCCCCAGTCATTGTGATGACTCCCCAAGCCCACAACGGGCCCAGGCGAACCTACACCACGCCAGAGGAGCGTCCGCCACCCTGTGCAAGATCGTCTGTGAGGATGCAATCGATCTGGCTCTCGTCCAAGAGCCATGGTTGATCGGTGTCCACATCCGTGGATTATCATGCGGATCATGTAAGTTATTATATGACCGTATGGGTGGTGCCCCTCGCACTGCTATTGCTGCAAATAACAATATGAGACACTTCCCTTTATCAAATTTCATTCACAGAGACCTGGTGGCTACGGTTATTGAGGTAGTCACGGCTGAAGGTGTCCGGGAGGTAGTGATCGCCTCTGCCTTCTTCCCGGGCGATGTGAGGTTCAGCGGCTAGTGGATTTCTGCCGCCTGCACAACAAGCCGCTCGTGATCGGTTGCGATGCCAATGCACACTACACGATCTGGGGTAGCAGCGACATAAACAAACGTGGTGAGTCCCTTTTAGAGTATCTATTGTGTTGTCAATTAGATGTTGCTAATATAGGGTGTAAGCCAACCTTCATTAACGCCTAGTCAGTAACTCTATTGGGAGTTCGCTGATTAACTGGCGGGTCACAGACGAAGCCACCTTGTCGGACCATCAGCACATCGGGTTCGACCTACCTTTCCAAGTCGATATCCGCCAAAATTCCTTCTGTCCCAAAAAGACCAATTGGGTACTTTTCAAAGCGTCTGTGGCTTTTAAAGCAGACTTGTTGATCAGCAAGCCAAATTTTATCAGTAAGATAGAACTTGCTGCCAACCTGCTCCAAGATGTGCTAATCACATCCTTCGAGGACAGCTCTGCTCGGATGACGTTAAGTGTCAACCGTAAAGTTCCTTGGTGGAACGAGGAACTATCTATACAAAGAAGGAAGGTTAGGAGCCTATTCAATCGGGACAGATCTAACCGCGTCAGTTGAGACGTCTATAAGGACGCTCTAACTAACTATAACAAAAACATTAGACGTGCTAAACGCGATACGTGGCGCAGCTACTGTGGTAGAATTGAATCGCTGCCAGAGGCAGCGAGACTGCACAAAGTATTAGCTAAAGGGTCATCTAATGGTATAGGGCTTCTGAAAAGAGCAGATGGCTCTTTCACCCAAGATCGCAGGGAAGCACTGGACCTTCTACTCCAAGTCCACTTCCCAGGTTCGGTGGCGATGTCACCGGACTCACGTGGATCCAGTTTATCAGGAACCATCTTCGACCCTGAAAAGGTCAAATGGGCAGTAGATTCCTTCGCTCCCTTCAAAGCCCCAAGGGGCGATCAAATCTTTCCAGTCCTTCTACAAAACAGCCTGGATCACATTCTCGATCCGCTGGTCGGCCTTCTTAGAGCTAGTCTTACCTGTGGATACATACCCATCTCTTGGAGGAGAGTCAATGTGGTAATCATTCCCAAACAGGGGAATCGTCCCCTGACCAGCCAAAATCATATCGGCCGATCAGTCTCACCTCCTTTCTGCTTAAAACAGCGGAAAGGCTCGTAGACCTGCATATACGGTGCTCTCTACAGAAAACTTTTCCCCTGCATCTCACGCAGTTTGCATATATAGCTGGAAGATCGACTGAGGTCACTCTCCACAAGCTAGTTGGTAAAATCGAGGGATCCTTCGTAGCCAAGAATATTGCT
Source organism: Zaprionus capensis (assembly GCA_018903675.1). Lineage (NCBI taxonomy): Eukaryota > Metazoa > Arthropoda > Insecta > Diptera > Drosophilidae > Zaprionus > Zaprionus capensis. The sequence continues at coordinate 12,885 of JAEIFN010000233.1, read as the reverse complement.
CTGTGCTCGTTTCTTGATATATAGGGTGCTTTCGACAATACCGGCTATGGGCGCTGGAGCGCAGAAATATCGCCCGTCCCCTAATCCGATGGATTATTGCTATGCTCAAAGATCGGACTATTTCCTCTACCTTGGACTCCACGACCGCTTTCATTAGTGCGGTTAAAGGATGTCCCCAGGGAGGGGTCGTATCCCCCTTACTCTGGTCATTAGTAGTTGATGAACTACTGAGTATTCTCGCTGAACAGGGCGTGCAAGCAATCGGCTATGCTGACGACCTAGCTCTCGTAGTAAGCGGGAACTTTGCCAACACCGTGACAGAGCTTATTTATTTGAGATGATGGTAAGACCCATCGTCACCTACGCCGCTATTGTGTGGTGGCCCAAGGTCACGCAGGTCACCGCCATCAAAAAATGCACTAAACTGCATAGGCTGCTTTGCCTCTCTCTGACGGGTGCACTTCGCACCTGTCCCACAGCAGCAATGGAGTCAATCTTGAACCTGACTCCGCTGCATATCCGAATAAAAGAAGTTGCTGCTATGAGCCTTCTTAGAATTAAGCTCCAATCTGGGCTTCTAGCTATCGAATCAGGGCATGCTAGACTAATCAAAGATATTCCTGGCTTAGAGATCTGCACTAGATCAGATTTTATGACCAAGGAACTCCTCTTTTGTGCAAAATTCAGAACCCTTATTCCAGACCGGAGGGACTGGGATGCTGGCAACCCCATCAGTGACCCCCACGGCATACACTGGTATACCGACGGGTCAAAGACTGATCAGGGGGTTGGAGCCGGGATACATGGTCCCAACTCCAAAACCTAGATTGCCATGGGCAAATGGCCCACAGTCTTTCAATCCGAGGTTCATGCCATCGAGTTCTGCTACCGTCTTATCCTTGGGAAGGGGATTAGAGGAGCAAATATTTATATCTTCTCGGATAGCCAACTAGCCCTCTCCTCAAAAAGAGTAGGTTCGCGTATGGTGGCTGACTGTTGGAACTGCCTCCAGAGGCTCTCCAACAGAAACAAAGTTACCCTCCTATGGGTACCTGGATACTCTGGTTTCCAGGGCAACGAGCTAGCGGATGAACTAGCGAGGGCGGGGTCATCAGCCCCTCTGCATGGCCCCGAACCCTTCTGCGGCGTGGGGTGGTCAACCATCTCATCCCTTGTGAAAGCATGGGCGGTTAGGTTGACCGAACGCTATTGGTTCTTCCAACCAGGGATAAGGCAGGCTAAAGAGCTTACGAATCCCTCGGTCAAACGAAGAACAAACCTACTCTCCAGGAGAGATCTCTATCTCCTTATAGATTACCTTAGTGGTCACCACGTGGTGAACTATCACCTCGCAAAAATGCGTCTGTCCTCAGATACAGAATGCAGGCTCTGTAGAGAGGACGACGAAACCACCAAACACATTCTGTGTGATTGTCCAGCCTTGGTTTGGGTTAGGAGGAAGCATCTGCACGTGGAAATCGCAGTTCCCGAGCAAATTGTCCATTCCTCGACGAAAGACCTGTTATGCTTTATTAGGGAAGCAGAACAGCTTTTGTCAAGATAGGGAGAGCATTACAGGTACAAAAGATCTTTCTGGTCGCAGTGCCTCGCACCTTCTCTGCTGGGAGACTCCCTTTTCAAAAATAATAAATAATAAAATGCAAGCCGAAAAACTAATTAAGATGACCAACTTCACCAATGATATCCCAGTTACTGTCTCTGAGCATCGCACGCTCATGTAAGGGAGTTATATATTGCAATAGCCTTCACGTCACTGAAGAAATAATACAAACAGAGCTCCAATCGCAAAATGTCTCCAGCGTCAAAAAAATAATGCGCAATATCGGCGGATCATTGGCGGAAACTGGTTTACATATCCTAACATTCTCTTCAACGATTCTCCCAGAACACATTATGATTGGATATGCGAGAGCTGCAATTCGTCCATACATTCCAACCCCTCTACGATGCAACAACTGCTACCGTTTTGGACATACCCTAAAAGTGTGTAGAAATAATAAAGTAAATTCAACTTGTCAAAAATATATTAATTGTATAAATTGTAAAACATCTAAGATAACTAGTAATACTCACACCTCAAATGATAAGAAATGCCCGATATATATTAAACAACAAGAAATTATGGCTATTAAGACTAACATGCAAGTCGACAGCAAAACGGCATATGATATACATATATAAAAAAAATACAAACGCTACAGTCAGGAGCTGACTGTATAAGGCCATGGATTATCATAGTATACCGTAGGCAATAGGTATACTCGTAGGTATGCATATCTAGCGCGTACCAAATTTCATTACATGTGCTTCTTCTTGATTTTTTTGGCACGAACTAAGAATGCATATTGCGTCTTGTCGTTTTATCTAATGTCTCACCATTTTCGACAACTGCGAGGGATGTTCAGTGGCTGAGTGGACTATGTTCAGTGGCTGAGTGGACTATGTGCCGGACTCTAAGGCGGCCAATGATATTGAGCGTGTTCGAAGTTCGATTGCTGCCGCGATCAACATGTGAAATTCTTTTGTATTTCATAATTTTTTTTAAATAAATTAAAAGCTCAATAACATTAAAGAGGGGCGGCGGCGGTAGGTGATTTTTTTAAGTTTTAGTTACGCAATATACATATGTAATTAGAACTTAGTTTTCTTTCGTCGGTACACAACACCAACTGCAAAACTAATTGTACATATTTATGTATATACAATCGTGCAACAATGTGTGTTGAAGTGGGACGCCAATACATACATGTGGATATGCAGTCATGTATGTATAGGCGTCCCACTCGCACATTCATAACTTTACAAGGGCATGATCTCTGTTATTTTCTAGCATTCTAATTGCAAATTTTATTTAAATGTAATTAAATAATTTAATTTGCTTGTAGCGGATATATCACAACCCGCTTGACTGTAACTTTTCTTTTAGTTTATTAAAATAAAATAAATAAACAAAATAAAATAAGAAATAATTAATAAATTAATATTTGCACCCGCCGGGGGTTGAACACACGCACTCTCTCACAGTCTTTTGAATTTGCCGTCCGCCACTCTAACCATTCGGCTATTGCCTCGCTCCTTGGCCCATCGGCAAAGCTGCATTGTGAACCAATTCTGTTACCATACAATGCAAATAAAAAGTTTAATAAAATGCTGTGTGTCTGACGCTAGATTTGAACTTCGGTATGCTTGCGTAAATTAGGTCTGCTTATTATATATAATATGTTCAAAGTGAGTTTAATTCGTATCATATCTCACTTATTTATAGTCCGATTTAAATGAAATTTTCACATAACGTCCGTGGCAAGGTATTTGTCATGTAAAATATACAACTTTGGTTGTTCAGCTAATATTGTAGTTTTTAAATAGTTATTACTGATTTTCTGAGGCGGGAAGGGGCGTGTCCAAATTTCAAAAAAACTTTGAGACACTGCAATATATACGTATGTTGTCACAAAATTTGATGACTCTAGCTCTTATAGTTTCCGAGATCCAGGTGTTCATACAGACAGACAGACGGACAGACGGACAGACAGACATGGCTCAATCGACTCGGCTACTGATACTGATTCATAATATATATAGTTTATGGGGTCGGAGATGCCTTCTTCTGCCTGTTACGCACATTTCCGTTCCGACAAACACAATAGTCCATGCATTTTTTTAAAATCCATGGCCTAAAAATCATTAACATTTATGTCTGATGACAATTCTATAGACAGCTCCGATAATATGGAGTGACTATAATAATTTGGTTCTAATCCCATGTTACCGGCCGGCTGACTGGGGAGTGCATGCAACACAACCTAGTTGGAAAAATGGGCACCTCAGTCAGTCGGCCGAGAACACATTGAAATATATGCAAACAAAATCACTGTAAAAATACAACTCTGTACAATAACTATCGTTAACCATATCTCTTCTTTAAACTAATAATGTCCCTTATTATTATTCAATGGAATATCAGAGGCTATATAAACAATTGAGCAAAAAACAAGTGAACTACAAATTATTATAAAAAACGAGAGCAACAGTCGCGCAAAACGCGATAGTGGAATACCCTTCGACCTATGTTCCCGTGTAGTTTAATTTGTTAAATTCATACACATATGTGTAGTAGGCTGGTAGAGGGTCACACTGTACATCGATACTTATATAATTTAAGTCGAAGAGATTCATTCTGTGTTAGCGTGTGAAATAAAGAAGAAGTTCTGTAACGTGAGTGAACCAATTTGCCTTCCACAAATTCAGAAGTGGTCAAACCTACAAAATGGACCAGGCCGATCTCAACAAATTCTCAGTAACCCAATTAAAAAGGTGGCTTTCGGCGTTGGGTTTACCAACTCAAGGTAATAAAGCCGAATTAATGGCTCGTCTAAGGCAAATAACGCCTGAACAACGAGGCCAAGTACCAGAGGAAGAAGATCAGCCCGGCACCAATCCTGAAATTACAGAACGTTCGTCACAGGAAGGCGTTTCCGAGAATATTCCAGATCAAAATGAACTTCTGAGAATCATCACGCAACTGAGGGCAGCGCTTATTACGCAGCAAAATGCTTTGCAACGGGAAGAAGCGCGTGGCGCAATACAACAACAACAGTTAGAAGAGATGCGCGCCACCACACATATTCAGCAACAAGAAGAGACATGCACCGACACACATCAACAAGAAGAGACGCGCGCCGCCACACACATACAACAAGAGCAGACAGTTGGCAACCGTTACATTTTAGGCAGCCCTGCAAGCCCAATTCAAAATTTACCGGGTGGCAACGTTGACAATGCGAACATCTCAACGATCGCTGTCGGAAACGAAGTAGGTGGCAACGCTGACGGAAACCAGAGAAAGACGCCATTTATCAGGGCTGAATCAGCAGTCTCACTATCATATGCCAGAGAATCTGCAATTGACTTCGAGGGAAATATTTGCGCACGCAATTGGGTAGATCACCTCAAAAACATAGGCCAAATTTACAATCTAAATGACGACTGCCTACGGATGTTGTTCGTTGCCAAATTAAAAGGTGATGCGCAGCGTTGGCTACACACCAACCCAACTCGGATGCTAGCTTCTTTCGAAAGGCTGTGTGATCAACTGATTTTAGCATTTGGAGAAACAACATCCAAATCAGAGCTGCGTCGAAAGTTTGAGCAACGCAAATGGCAAGGAAACGAGCGTTTTACTATATATTTCGAAGAGAAAAGAATGATGTCCCAATCCGTCAACATGGACATGGAGGAACTGCTCGAACATCTCATCGAGGAAATCCCATCGGCGAGCTTACGCGATCAAGCCCGCATCCAAAGATTCGCCAATCCAGAGCAAATGCAGCTAGTATTTGCCAATGTACGCCTTCCACAACAAGCCGAAGGCCATACACCAAAGAAGTCGACGTCGGAGGCAACGAAAGTCAACAAAATGCGCTGCAGGAACTGCAACTCCAAGGGGCATTTCGCCAAAGACTGCCGCAAGCCAGTAAGGGCACCTGGATCTTGTTTTGCTTGTGGAGAAATGGGCCATTTTGTCGGAGAATGCCGTCTAAGAAAAAGCAACAACAGCAGCAACGACAACAACTATGTAAGAATGTTAAAAATTTTCTTTGCCTCTTTCACTAATTTACCCATTTCTGCAGAGTGTCTCATAGATTCAGGGAGCGCAATCTCATTCATTAAGAAGTCAAAAATTCCATTAGAATTATCATTAAAAACTGTTAACCAAGTGTATCATGGGCTAAACAAGAGCCAACTTAAAGTATTTGGAAAAACTTTATGTTTCATTTTTAAAGAAAAAATAAAAATTCAATTTGAGATGATTGTCGTCGATAATGAATCAATGAGACACGATGTAGTCCTAGGAAGGGATTTTATGAATCAATATGGTTTGAGCATGAATCTAGACAGCCTTAATGAAAACATAAATAATATGATTAAAATATCTGGGGAAACGAATCAACAACTAGCAACTGCCGTAGTAGCCAACTGCGATTGCAACGAAACTGTTACAGAAAATAAGATTGTTAAGAAAGACCTGTTAGGAAACGCAACTGTTATGGAAAATGAGACTATATAATTTAATATAATAAAATACGATTAAGTATTGTATATTATAAGCCAGCCCATCAACCAAATAGCGAAACACTTTTATTGTTGTTTGACACTTCAATAATTATTTTATTTAAGCAACCAATAGAACCAACCGCACTGTCTCGTGGTCTGCAACCGAATAGAACGATTACTCTATAACATGTGACTGCATGTGAATGCATGTGAATGGTAAACCATGCCATGTGAATGACAAACAACGACATGGTCCTCTTAATTCACAACTATGTATAAGCACTAAGCAATGAACACATAGAGACGTCAAACAGCCCTGACGCAGTTTGACGCTGATTTTTCGGACCAAGTACCCCAGAGAAGAAGAAGAACAGAACAGCTGTTTGGCTGAACGCCCGACCGGGGTACTTCGCTGTTCGGGAACGCCCGACCGGGGTACTACGCTGTTCGGCTCTCAGTACAAACAGTGCATAGCATCAAAACTGCTTCAGTCGCACAACGACAGCGGAACGATAAGCATGCGCGTACTTCTTTGCGCTGTGCGATCGTTTTCATGTATGCGTGTATGTATGCACGGCCCGCGTATGAATGTATGCGTTGCTTGTGAAGTTTGGCAATAGGCAAATGCTTCGGCCAGCGCGCTGGCAGCCTGAAGTCAATTTTGTGTTTCGGCGTCGAGAGCCTAGAGACTGAGGCACAGGGCCGTAGTGAGGGTTTTACGGGCCCCTGTGCAATACTTATCAGGGACTCCTACTTAAATTACATTAATTAATTAATATATTTGTGTTTACCAAAGGAATTAAATTTTACAAATATATCCGCATTAATAACATTTTTATGTTTGGTAACCGTGAGCCCCTGACTGTTGAGAGCCCTTCTTGTACCGCACACCCTGCGCACTTTTAGCTACGGGCCTGGCCAGCGTGAAATCAACTGTGTGTTTGTTTTTGTTTTTGTCATCGAGAGCTAAGAGACCGAATTACAGTGAGCCACAATGGTTATTTGGCGGCAATAATTTTAGCATCAGAAAACATGTGTATTTATGTTTAATTTTTGAGAAGAGGGATTGAAAATTGAAAATTATATTATATTTTGTAGAGCAAAGTTATAATATAAAAAAAAAGTTGTGATAATTATATTTTTTTTTTGTATATGAGTTTACCAATATTGACAAAATTTATGAATTAAAATAAAAAATTCGGAATACATAAATATGTAATTAATAAATAAAATTATCCTGATAGAACAAGACACATGTTTTCAAAAGTTTTAAAATTTTCGCTGCAAGATAACCATTTTTAGCCACTGTTCCTGTGTATAGGCTCTCGACGCCGAAACACAAAATTGACTTCAGGCTGCCAGCGCGCTGGCCGAAGCATTTGCCTATTGCCAAACTTCACAAGCAACGCATACATTCATACGCGGGCCGTGCATACATACACGCATACATGAAAACGATCGCACAGCGCAAAGAAGTACGCGCATGCTTATCGTTCCGCTGTCGTTGTGCGACTGAAGCAGTTTTGATGCTATGCACTGTTTGTACTGAGAGCCGAACAGCGTAGTACCCCGGTCGGGCGTTCCCGAACAGCGAAGTACCCCGGTCGGGCGTTCAGCCAAACAGCTGTTCTGTTCTTCTTCTTCTCTGGGGTACTTGGTCCGAAAAATCAGCGTCAAACTGCGTCAGGGCTGTTTGACGTCTCTATGTGTTCATTGCTTAGTGGTATAAGTGTGACTTTTGTATTTTCAACAGAGACTGTTAAGAAAGAACTGTTAGGAAACGCAACTGTTATGGAAAATGAGACTGTTAGGGAAAAACTGTTAGAGAATGCTACTGTTACAGAAAATGAAACTTTTAAGAAAAAATTTTCAGAAAATGAAACTATTAAGGAAAAACTAGTAGAATGCGTGGCAATTAATGAAAAAATGTTGTTAAATGAAGTTAATATTGAAAATTAAGTGGAAAATGGAAATATTAATAAGCCTCAGGGCAATGAGCCAATCATTATAATGATGCATTAGTGAGAAGTCAATAGATAGGCAGATGAAAAAATTTCAATCGCATTTAGGAAGCAATCAATGTTTTGGTGAGATACAACGTAAAGAAAAAATAGAACTTTTAGCAGACAATTTTGAAACCGAAATGTTGAACATTAACGTGGTTGATAACACAACCCCACAAAAAAAAAAGTTTGTCATGATCTGGGTATGCGGCATATGCAGTTATATGTATTTTGGGTCGCTGAATCCGAATCAGGGGTCAGAAATTTCCATCACGTCTGGATTTCGACGTAACCTCAAAAACTGAAAAACCTTGGATATCCCCCAAAAGATATAGAATCGATCTGAGCAGCGATATAGTTTTAACATGTATTTTGTCCTTCTAAGTCCCAACCGTAGTCAAAATTTACATAGCACGTCTGAGTTTCGACTTAACCTCAAAAACTCGAAAATTTTGAAGCCCCAAAAAATAATGGGGGTCATGATCGGGTCATGCGAATATGTTTCTATATGTTTTGGACCTTCCGAATCTGAATCCAGTGTCAAAACTAGCCAATCACGTCTGAATTTCAATCTAACCTAAAAATTTTGAAAAAATTTCAAAATTTTCAATTTTTGATAATTTATTATGGCATTTATGCAAATGTGTATAATCACGTATTTTATTTATGTTTTTTATTAGTTAAAATACAGTTTCGAAGCAAAAATTCATTACTCATATGAATCTATTGCGAATACAGATAAAACAATGCTCAAAAGGGGGTATACCAACAGAAAAGCTTTTTATATTAAATTTAAATACACCCTAATCTTATGTTAAAAAAAAATAAAAATGTTGGAAGTTTTTAAAAAATTTTTAGGTTAGGTTGAAATTCTGACGGATAGGCTGGTTTTTTTCGGATTCGGATTCGGAAGGTCCAAAAACATATAGAAACATATATCGCATGACCTGATCATGACCCCCCATTATTTTTAGGACTTTAAAATTTTTCGAGTTTTTGAGGTTAAGTCGAAACTCAGACGTGCTATGTAAATTTGACTACGGATTGGGACTAAGAAGGACAAAATACATGTTAAAACATATATCGCATGCCCAGATCACGATTCTATATCTTTGGGGATATCCAAAGGTTTTCAGTTTTTGAGGTTACGTTGAAATCCAGACGGATGGAAAATTTCACCCCGGATTCGGATTCAGCGACCCAAAATACATATAACTGCATATGCCGCAACCCAGACAACAAACTTTTTTGTGGGGTTGTGATAATCAGTTTTTAGACTACAACTGCGGGTGTGATGTAAGTTATGAAATAAAATGTGAATTTGTTAAAATGTTTGAAGAATCATATGTTAACGCGAAGAGACCAGATACTCCATTTACCAGATGCGAAATGAAAATTAGTTTAGAGAAATCGAAACCATTCAGTTGCTCGCCTAGGCGACTTTCATTTAGTGAAAAAGAGCAGCTTCAAAAACTATTAGACGAATATTTAGAGAAAGGCATAATAAGAAACAGTGATTCAGAATATGCTTCTCCCATTGTACTGGTAAAGAAAAAAACAGGAGATTTGCGTTTATGTATAGACTATAGAAAATTGAACAAAGTTCTAATAAAGGACAATTATCCGTTGCCTTTAATAGATGACAAGTTAGTGAATAAAAGTGTGTTTTCAAAGCTCGATTTAAAGAATGGATATTTTCACGTATTCGTTGGCGACGATTCAGTAAAATACACATCGTTCGTGACTCCATTAGGGCAATTTGAATTTTTAAGGATGCCTATGGGCATCAAGAATGCATCAGCAGTGTGCCAACGCTTTGTAAACAGAATTTTTGCAGATTTAATACGGGAAAATAAAGTTATCGTATATATGGATGACATTATGATAGCCAGTACAAATATGGAAGAACATTTAAGAACATTAAAAGATGTGTTTATCAGACTAGTCAACAACAAGTTAGAATTTCGTATGGACAAATGCGAGTTTATGCAATCTAGCATAATTCATATTTTAGAAGGTTCATAAAAGATTTCTCTACGTTAGCAAAACCACTTTACGACATTTTAAGGAAAGACAAAGAATTTTCATTTGAGCAAAGAGAGCTGGACTGTTTCTTGAACCTGAAGAAAAAACTGATAGAAGCACCCGTTTTAGCTATTTACTATATAATCATAAAGATGAGGTTGAATTGCATTGCGATGCAAGTGCTTTAGGTTTTGGTGCGGTTTTAATGCAAAGGAAAGAAGATGGAAAACTCCATCCCATATTCTATTTTTCAAAGCGAAGTACAGATACTGAGGCAAAGTATCACAGCTTTGAACTAGAAACTCTAGCGATTATTTACGCCCTGCGAAGATTTCGAATCTATTTACAAGGGAGACATTTCAAAATACTAACCGATTGCAATTCTTTAACGCTTACATTAAACAGAGTCGAGTTAAATCGTAGAATCGCCCGATGGGCACTTGAACTTCAAAATTATTATTACGAAGTGATTCATAGATCTGGAACAAAAATGCAACACGTAGATGCTCTAAGTAGATGCAATATTTTGGTTGTAGAAACCACTAGTTTTGAAGACAATCTTTTAATCTGCCAATCGAAAGATTTAAAAATAAGGAAGAATTAGAGAAAAATCAGCACAAACTTTTTGAGATGAGAAATGGCGTCGTGTACAGAAAAACGAATGACGATCGTTTATTATTTTTTGTCCCTGAGGATATGGAAAATCACGTTTTGCACAAATATCATAATGAACTTGGTCACATTGGCAGGGATAAGATGATAGATGCTATTTCGAGAAGTTATTGGTTCAAAAACATCAAGGAAAAATGCAAAAACCACATTGAGAATTGCCTAAAATGTGTGGCATTTTCTCCAAACTCTGGAAAATCGGAAGGTTTCTTACACAGCATTCCTAAAGGTGATAAGCCGTTTGAATTATTGCACATCGACCATTACGGACCAGTAGCGGCAGGAAGAGCGAATAAGCACATATTTCTAATAATAGATGGTTTTACGAAATTTGTTAGATTATATACAACAAAAACAACAAGCACAAAAGAAGTTCTTAAAGCTTTATCCAATTATTTTAGGGCATATAGCAAACCAAAATGTATAGTATCAGATAGAGGTAGTTGTTTCACATCGAACGAATTCGCACAATTTCTAAAAGAAACAAACATCAAACATCTGAAAATTGCAACAGGTTCTCCGCAAGCAAATGGGCAAGTGGAACGCATAAACAGGACTATAGGGCCAATGATAGCAAAGTTAACTGAGCCTGAAAATGGTGTACACTGGGATAATGTAATCGAACAAGTAGAATATGCACTTAATAACACTGTACACAGAAGTATTAAACAAGTTCCTAGTAAAATGCTTTTTGGTGTAGAGCAGAAAGGTCAAATTATTGATGAACTTAGGGAGAATTTAGAAGAAATTAACGACACAGTTCAGGAAGAAAACGTAGAGGAAATTAGAAAAAAAGCAATGGAGAATCAAAATCGAGCACAGGCGTATAATGAAACATATTACGATAAAACAAAGAAAAAGCCAAGGGATTATAGTAAAGGAGACTACGTAATGGTAAAAAATTTTGACAGTACTGCGGGAGTTGCTAGGAAGTTGATCCCAAAGAACAAAGGCCCGTACGTAATTGCTAAAATACTTCGCAATGACAGATTCTTGCTAAAGGATGTTGAAGGGTTTCAAGTTTCTCGAAATCCTTACAAGGGTGTATGGAGTGCTCAAAACATAAGACCTTGGATAGGAAAACGAACAAATTCTTAAAAAATACTTAATAACTGTTATTTGATAAGTTTACCATAGAAACGAACAAATTTTTACAACATAAATGTTTAGCTGGGATGTCAGCCCAAACGTCGGTGGAAGGCGTGACTGCTACCACCGGCGGGCACGGGGGGGTGAACACCCCTCTACGTGTCGCCAGCGGTCACACCTCTGAACTGGTGGGAACAGGCCAGGACAGTTGTACTACTACTGCCACAACGACAAAAACGCCAAGATGTGGCGCGGTACCAGAGTCCATGCAGACTCGGACAGCGACCCTCAAGGCAATGAAATAAGTGCTGAGGCGGAAGAAAGCCTCTTGCGCTTCCCAGTCAAGGGTTCCAACTCCCCCAGTAGGGAAGGGCCCAAAAAGACGAATGAGGGCCTGAGAGCTAAAGCCCAGTATAAGGCGGCACTCAAGATCAAATCCCGGCTCGCTGGCAGCAAGGACCGCACCCCTGAGGAGAGGAAAAAGCTGGAGTGGGCCGAAGAGAGGATCGAAGAGGGTCGCAAACACTTTGAGGGCAAAATGGCGATGAAGGCAACTTCTAGCCAATACGCCAATAAGGTCGAGGAGCTGCTGCTCACAAAAAGGCAGAGGTCCGAAGACCACGATAAGGCGGATGTACCCGCGAGCAAGCGGCCGCTCCAGAGAACAAATAAGACCCCCAAAAAGCCACTGCCGAAAAGGGAGACGGTGAGCGATGTGGCGCGTCGGCACCTAGTCGTCGCGCTCATTGACCGCAGCAACCCCCAAGGCAAAATAACGCCCGAAAAATGGAAGATGGTGGAGCTGAAGCTGCTGGACGCCCTATTCAAGCGAATGGAGGAGCCGGGGTCCAGCCTACCACCTTCGATTGAGCGGGATGGCTCAACGGGGTCAAGATACTGAGATGACCTCACCCTGAAGTGGGTCACTGATACTGTGGCCAAAATGGACGCCCTCTGGGAAGGTGCTAAGCTGGAGGTAGTTGACAGAACATGTATTCCGTCAATACCGAAAGCGAAGGTACTC
>JAEIFN010000226.1:0-21022 GCA_018903675.1 Zaprionus capensis | reverse complement strand
AAATTTTGAAAATTTTAGAAAATTTTGAAAATTTTGAAAATTTTGAAAGTTTTGAAAATTTTGAAATTTTTAAAATTTTGAAAATTTTGAAAATTTTGAAATTTTGAAATTTTGAAATTTTGAGAATTTGGAAATTTTGAAAATTTTAAGGTACAAATTTGAAAATTTTGAAAATTTTAGAAAATTTTAAAAATTTTAGAGAAAATTTCAAAAATTTTGAAATTTGAAAATTTAGAAATTTTTTAATTTTGAAAATTTTCGATTTTTTTGAAAATTTTGAAAATTTTGAAAATTTTGAAAATTTTGAAAATTTTGAAAATTTTGAAAGTTTTGAAAGTTTTGAAAATTTTAAAGAAAATTTGGAAAATTTGGAAAATTTTGAAAATTTTGAAAATTTTGAAATTTTGAAAATTTTAAAAATTTTTTGAAAATTTTGAAAATTTTGAAAATTTTGAAAATTTTGAAATTTTGAATTTTGGAAACTTTTGAAAATTTTGAAAATTTGGAAAATTTTGAAAATTTAAGGAAAAATTTAAAAATTTTGAAAATTTGGAAAATTTTAAAAATTTTGAAAATTTTGAAAAGTTACGAAAATTTTGAAAAATTTTAAAAATTTTGAAAATTTTAGAAAATTTAAAGAATTTTGAAAAATTTTGAAAGTTTTGAAAATTTTGAAAAATTGAAAAGTATGCAAAAATTTGGAAATTTTGAAAATTTTGAAATTTGGAAATTTTGAAAATTTTGAAAATTATAAAATTTGGAAAATTTGGAAATTTTGAAATTTACAGAAAATTTTGAAACTTTGAAAATTTTGAAAATTTTAAAATTTTGAAAATTTTGAAAATTTTGAAAATTTTAAAATTTTGAAAATTTTGAAAATTTTGAAATTTTAAGAATTTAGAAAATGTTGAAAATTTTGAAAATTTTGAAAATTTTGAAAAATTTTGAAAATTTTGAAAATTTTGAAAATTTTGAAAAATTCAAAAATTTGGAAAATTTAAAAAAATTTATAGAAAAAATTTGAAAATTTTGAAAAATGTAAAAATTAAGGAAATTTTGAAAATTTTGAAAATTTTGAAAATTTTGAAAATTTTGAAAGTGGTTGGAAATTTTTGAAAATTTTGAAAATTTTGAAAATTTTGAAAATTTTTGAAAATTTTGAAAATTTTGAAAAATTTTGAAAATTTTGAAAATTTTGAAAATTTTGAAAATTTTGAAAATTTTGAAAATTTTGAAAATTTTGAAAATTTTGAAAATTTTGAAAATTTGGAAAATTTTGAAAATTTTGAAAATTTTGAAAATTTTGAAAATTTTGAAAAATTTTGAAAAATTTTGAAAATTTTGAAAATTTTGAAAATTTTGAAAATTTTGAAAATTTTGAAAATTTTGAAAATTTTGAAAATTTTGGAAAATTTTGAAAATTTTGAAAATTTTGAAAATTTTGAAAATTTTGAAAAATTTTGAAAATTTTGAAAATTTTGAAAATTTTGAAAATTTTAAAAATTTTGAAAATTTTGAAAATTTTGAAAATTTTGAAAATTTTGAAAATTTTTGAAAAATTTTGAAAATTTTGAAAATTTTGAAAATTTTGAAAATTTTGAAAATTTTGAAAATTTTGAAAATTTTGAAAATTTTGAAAATTTTGAAAATTTTGAAAATTTTGAAAATTTTGAAAATTTTGAAAATTTTGAAAATTTTGAAAATTTTGAAAAATTTTGAAAATTTTGAAATTTTGAAAATTTTGAAAATTTTGAAAATTTTGAAAATTTTGAAAATTTTGAAAATTTTGAAAATTTTGAAAATTTTGAAAAATTTTGAAAATTTTGAAAATTTTGAAAATTTTGAAAATTTTGAAAATTTTGAAAAATTTTGAAAATTTTGAAAATTTTGAAAATTTTGAAAATTTTGAAAATTTTGAAAATTTTGAAAATTTTGAAAATTTTGAAAATTTTGAAAATTTTGAAAATTTTGAAAATTTTGAAAATTTTGAAAATTTTGAAAATTTTGAAAATTTTGAAAATTTTGAAAATTTTGAAAATTTTGAAAATTTTGAAAATTTTGAAAATTTTGAAAATTTTGAAAATTTTGAAAAATTTTGAAAATTTTGAAAATTTTGAAAATTTTGAAAATTTTGAAAATTTTGAAAAATTTTGAAAATTTTGAAAATTTTGAAAATTTTGAAAATTTTGAAAATTTTGAAAATTTTGAAAATTTTGAAAATTTTGAAAATTTTGAAAATTTTGAAAATTTTGAAAATTTTGAAAATTTTGAAAATTTTGAAAATTTTGAAAATTTTGAAAATTTTGAAAATTTTGAAAATTTTGAAAATTTTGAAAATTTTGAAAATTTTGAAAATTTTGAAAATTTTGAAAATTTTGAAAATTTTGAAAATTTTGAAAATTTTGAAAAATTTTGAAAATTTTGAAAATTTTGAAAATTTTGAAAATTTTGAAAATTTTGAAAATTTTGAAAAATTTTGAAAATTTTGAAAATTTTGAAAATTTTGAAAATTTTGAAAATTTTGAAAATTTTGAAAATTTTGAAAAATTTTGAAAATTTTGAAAATTTTGAAAAATTTTGAAAATTTTGAAAATTTTGAAAATTTTGAAAATTTTGAAAATTTTGAAAATTTTGAAAATTTTGAAAATTTTGAAAATTTTGAAAATTTTGAAAATTTTGAAAATTTTGAAAATTTTGAAAATTTTGAAAATTTTGAAAATTTTGAAAATTTTGAAAATTTTGAAAATTTTGAAAAATTTTGAAAATTTTGAAAATTTTGAAAATTTTGAAAATTTTGAAAATTTTGAAAAATTTTGAAAATTTTGAAAATTTTGAAAATTTTGAAAATTTTGAAAATTTTGAAAATTTTGAAAATTTTGAAAAATTTTGAAAATTTTGAAAATTTTGAAAATTTTGAAAAATTTTGAAAATTTTGAAAATTTTGAAAATTTTGAAAATTTTGAAAATTTTGAAAATTTTGAAAATTTTGAAAATTTTGAAAATTTTGAAAATTTTGAAAATTTTGAAAATTTTGAAAATTTTGAAAATTTTGAAAATTTTGAAAATTTTGAAAATTTTGAAAATTTTGAAAATTTTGAAAATTTTGAAAATTTTGAAAATTTTGAAAAATTTTGAAAATTTTGAAAATTTTGAAAATTTTGAAAATTTTGAAAATTTTGAAAATTTTGAAAATTTTGAAAATTTTGAAAATTTTGAAAATTTTGAAAATTTTGAAAATTTTGAAAATTTTGAAAATTTTGAAAATTTTGAAAATTTTGAAAATTTTGAAAATTTTGAAAATTTTGAAAATTTTGAAAATTTTGAAAAATTTTGAAAATTTTGAAAATTTTGAAAATTTTGAAAATTTTGAAAATTTTGAAAATTTTGAAAATTTTGAAAATTTTGAAAATTTTGAAAATTTTGAAAATTTTGAAAATTTTGAAAATTTTGAAAATTTTGAAAATTTTGAAAATTTTGAAAATTTTGAAAATTTTGAAAAATTTTGAAAATTTTGAAAATTTTGAAAATTTTGAAAAATTTTGAAAATTTTGAAAATTTTGAAAATTTTGAAAATTTTGAAAATTTTGAAAATTTTGAAAATTTTGAAAATTTTGAAAATTTTGAAAATTTTGAAAATTTTGAAAATTTTGAAAATTTTGAAAATTTTGAAAATTTTGAAAATTTTGAAAATTTTGAAAAATTTTGAAAAATTTTGAAAATTTTGAAAATTTTGAAAATTTTGAAAATTTTGAAAATTTTGAAAATTTTGAAAATTTTGAAAATTTTGAAAATTTTGAAAATTTTGAAAATTTTGAAAATTTTGAAAAATTTTGAAAAATTTTGAAAATTTTGAAAAATTTTGAAAATTTTGAAAATTTTGAAAAATTTTGAAAATTTTGAAAATTTTGAAAATTTTGAAAATTTTGAAAATTTTGAAAATTTTGAAAATTTTGAAAATTTTGAAAATTTTGAAAAATTTTGAAAATTTTGAAAATTTTGAAAATTTTGAAAATTTTGAAAATTTTGAAAAATTTTGAAAATTTTGAAAATTTTGAAAATTTTGAAAATTTTGAAAATTTTGAAAATTTTGAAAATTTTGAAAATTTTGAAAAATTTTGAAAAATTTTGAAAATTTTGAAAAATTTTGAAAATTTTGAAAATTTTGAAAAATTTTGAAAATTTTGAAAATTTTGAAAATTTTGAAAAATTTTGAAAAATTTTGAAAATTTTGAAAATTTTGAAAATTTTGAAAATTTTGAAAATTTTGAAAATTTTGAAAATTTTGAAAATTTTGAAAATTTTGAAAAATTTTGAAAAATTTTGAAAAATTTTGAAAATTTTGAAAATTTTGAAAATTTTGAAAATTTTGAAAAATTTTGAAAATTTTGAAAAATTTGAAAATTTTTGAAAATTTTGAAAATTTTGAAAATTTTGAAAATTTTGAAAATTTTGAAAATTTTGAAAATTTTGAAAAATTTTGAAAATTTTGAAAATTTTGAAAATTTTGAAAATTTTGAAAAATTTTGAAAATTTTGAAAATTTTGAAAATTTTGAAAATTTTGAAAATTTTGAAAATTTTGAAAATTTGGAAAAATTTTGAAAATTTTGAAAAATTTTGAAAAATTTTGAAAATTTTGAAAATTTTGAAAATTTTGAAAATTTTGAAAATTTTGAAAATTTTGAAAATTTTGAAAATTTTTGAAAATTTTGAAAATTTTGAAAATTTTGAAAATTTTGAAAATTTTGAAAATTTTGAAAATTTTGAAAATTTTGAAAAATTTTGAAAATTTTGAAAATTTTGAAAATTTTGAAAATTTTGAAAAATTTTGAAAATTTTGAAAATTTTGAAAATTTTGAAAATTTTGAAAAATTTTGAAAATTTTGAAAAATTTTGAAAAATTTTGAAAATTTTGAAAATTTTGAAAATTTTGAAAATTTTGAAAATTTTGAAAAATTTTGAAAATTTTGAAAATTTTGAAAATTTTGAAAATTTTGAAAATTTTGAAAATTTTGAAAATTTTGAAAATTTTGAAAATTTTGGAAAATTTTGAAAATTTTTGAAAATTTTGAAAATTTTTGAAAATTTTGAAAATTTTGAAAATTTTGAAAATTTTGAAAATTTTGAAAATTTTGAAAATTTTGAAAATTTTGAAAAATTTTGAAAAATTTTGAAAAATTTTGAAAAATTTTGAAAAATTTTGAAAATTTTGAAAATTTTGAAAATTTTTGAAAAATTTTGAAAATTTTGAAAATTTTGAAAATTTTGAAAATTTTGAAAATTTTGAAAATTTTGAAAATTTTGAAAATTTTGAAAATTTTGAAAATTTTGAAAATTTTGAAAATTTTGAAAATTTTGAAAATTTTGAAAATTTTGAAAATTTTGAAAAATTTTGAAAATTTTGAAAAATTTTGAAAAATTTTGAAAATTTTGAAAATTTTGAAAATTTTGAAAAATTTTGAAAAATTTTGAAAAATTTTGAAAAATTTTGAAAATTTTGAAAATTTTGAAAATTTTGAAAATTTTGAAAATTTTGAAAATTTTGAAAATTTTGAAAATTTTGAAAAATTTTGAAAAATTTTGAAAAATTTTGAAAATTTTGAAAATTTTGAAAATTTTGAAAAATTTTGAAAATTTTGAAAATTTTGAAAATTTTGAAAATTTTGAAAATTTTGGAAAATTTGGAAAATTTTGAAAATTTTGAAAATTTTGAAAATTTGTAAAAATTTTGAAAATTTTGAAAATTTTGAAAATTTTGAAAATTTTGAAAATTTTGAAAATTTTGAAAATTTTGAAAATTTGGAAAATTTTGGAAAAATTTTGAAAATTTTGAAAAATTTTGAAAATTTTGAAAATTTTGAAAATTTTGAAAATTTTGAAAATTTTGAAAAATTTTGAAAAATTTTGAAAAATTTTGAAAATTTTGAAAAATTTTGAAAATTTTGAAAATTTTGAAAATTTTGAAAATTTTGAAAATTTTGAAAATTTTGAAAATTTTGAAAAATTTTGAAAATTTTGAAAATTTTGAAAATTTTGAAAATTTTGAAAAATTTTGAAAATTTTGAAAATTTTGAAAATTTTGAAAATTTTGAAAATTTTGAAAATTTTGAAAATTTTGAAAATTTTGAAAATTTTGAAAATTTGAAAATTTGGAAAATTTTTGAAAAATTTTGGAAAATTTTGAAAATTTTGAAAATTTTGAAAATTTTGAAAATTTTGAAAATTTTGAAAATTTTGAAAATTTTGAAAATTTTGAAAATTTTGAAAATTTTGAAAATTTTGAAAATTTTGAAAATTTTGAAAATTTTGAAAATTTTGAAAATTTTGAAAATTTTGAAAATTTTGAAAATTTTGAAAATTTTGAAAATTTTGAAAATTTTGAAAATTTTGGAAAATTTTGGAAAATTTTGAAAATTTTGAAAATTTTGAAAATTTTGAAAATTTTGAAAATTTTGAAAATTTTGAAAATTTTGAAAATTTTGAAAATTTTGAAAATTTTGAAAATTTTGAAAATTTTGAAAATTTTGAAAAATTTTGAAAATTTTGAAAATTTGAAAAAAATTTTAGGAAGAATTTGAAAATTTTTGGAAAAATTTTAAAATTTGGAAAATTTTGAAAATTTTGAAAATTTTGAAAATTTTGAAAATTTTTGAAATTTTGAAAATTTTGAAAATTTTGAAAATTTTAGAAAATTTTGAAAATTTTGAAAATTTTGAAAATTGAAAATTTGAAAATTTTAAAAAATTTAGAAAATGAAAATTTTGAAAATTTAAAAATTTTGAAAATTTTGAAAATTTTGAAAATTAAGAGAATTTTTAAAATTTTGAAAATTTTGAAAATTTTGAAAAATTTGAAAATTTTAAAAATTTTGAGAAAATTTTAAAAAATTTGAAAATTTGGAAAATTTTGAAAATTTTAAAAATTTTAGAAAATTTTGAAAATTTGAAAAATTTTGAAAATTTTGAAAATTTTGAAAATTTTAGAAAATTTTGAAAATTTTGAAAATTTTGAGAAATTTTGAAAATTATTTGAAAATTTTAAAGTGAAAAATTTTGAAAATTTTGAAAATTTAAAATTTTGAAAATTTTAAATTTTGAAAATTTTGAAAATTTTGAAAATTTGAAAATTTTAGAAAATTTTGAAAATTTTGAAAAATTTTGAAAATTTTGAAAAATTTTGAAAATTTGAAAATTTGAAAATTTTGAAAATTTTGAAAATTTTGAAATTTTGAAAATTTTGAAAATTTTTAAAATTTTGAAAATTTTGAAAATTTGAAAATTTTGAAAATTTTGAAAATTTTGAAAATTTTGAAGATTTTGAAAATTTTGAAAAATTTGAAAATTTTGAAAATTTTGAAAATTTTGAAATTTGAAAATTTTGAAAATTTTGAAAATTTTGAAAATTTTGAAAATTTTGAAAATTTTGAAAATTTTGAAAATTTGAAAAATTTTAGAAATTTGAAAAAATTTTAGAAAATTTTGAAAATTTTGAAAATTTTGAAAATTTTGAAAATTTTGAAAATTTTGAAAATTTTAAAAATTTTTGAAAATTTGAAAAATTTTGAAAATTTGAAAATTTTGAAAATTTTGAAAATTTTGAAAATTTTGAAAATTTTGAAAATTTTGAAAATTTTGAAAATTTTGAAAAATTTTGAAAATTTTGAAAATTTTGAAAATTTTGAAAATTTTGAAAATTTTGAAGTTTGAAAATTTTTGAAAATTTTGAAAAATTTTGAAAATTTTGAAAATTTTGAAAATTTTGAAAATTTTGAAAATTTTGAAAATTTTGAAAATTTTGAAAATTTTGAAAATTTTGAAAATTTTGAAAATTTTGAAAATTTTGAAAATTTTTGAAAATTTTGAAAATTTTGCAAAATTTTTCAAAATTTTCAAAATTTTCAAAATTTTGAAAATTTTCAAAATTTTCAAAATTTTGAAAATTTTTCAAAATTTTCAAAATTTTCAAAATTTTCAAAATTTTCAAAATTTTCAAAATTTTCAAAATTTTGAAAATTTTCAAAATTTTCAAAATTTTTGAAAATTTTGAAAATTTTGAAAATTTTTGAAAATTTTCAAAATTTTCAAAATTTTGAAAATTTTCAAAATTTTCAAAATTTTCAAAATTTTCAAAATTTTCAAAATTTTGAAAATTTTCAAAATTTTCAAAATTTTTCAAAATTTTGAAAATTTTCAAAATTTTTCAAAATTTTTCAAAATTTTGAAAATTTTCAAAATTTTCAAAATTTTCAAAATTTTCAAAATTTTCAAAATTTTCAAATTTTCAAAATTTTCAAAATTTTTAAAATTTTTCAAAATTTTTCAAAATTTTTCAAAATTTTTCAAAATTTTCAAAATTTTCAAAATTTTCAAAATTTTCAAAATTTTCAAAATTTTCAAAATTTTCAAAATTTTCAAAATTTTTCAAAATTTTCAAAATTTTTCAAAATTTTTCAAAATTTTCAAAATTTTCAAAATTTTCAAAATTTTCAAAATTTTCAAAATTTTCAAAATTTTTCAAAATTTTCAAAATTTTCAAAATTTTTCAAAATTTTCAAAATTTTCAAAATTTTCAAAATTTTCAAAATTTTCAAAATTTTCAAAATTTTTAAAAATTTTTAAAAATTTTTAAAAATTTTCAAAATTTTTAAAATTTTTCAAAATTTTCAAAATTTTCAAAATTTTCAAAATTTTCAAAATTTTTCAAAATTTTCAAAATTTTCAAAATTTTCAAAATTTTCAAAATTTTGCAAAATTTTCAAAATTTTCAAAATTTTTCAAAATTTTCAAAATTTTCAAAATTTTCAAAATTTTTCAAAATTTTCAAAATTTTCAAAATTTTCAAAATTTTCAAAATTTTCAAAATTTTCAAAATTTTCAAAATTTTCAAAATTTTCAAAATTTTCAAAATTTTCAAAATTTTCAAAATTTTCAAAATTTTCAAAATTTTCAAAATTTTCAAAATTTTCAAAATTTTCAAAATTTTCAAAATTTTCAAAATTTTCAAAATTTTCAAAATTTTCAAAATTTTCAAAATTTTCAAAATTTTTCAAAATTTTCAAAATTTTTCAAAATTTTCAAAATTTTCAAAATTTTCAAAATTTTCAAAATTTTCAAAATTTTCAAAATTTTCAAAATTTTCAAAATTTTCAAAATTTTCAAAATTTTCAAAATTTTCAAAATTTTCAAAATTTTCAAAATTTTCAAAATTTTCAAAATTTTTCAAAATTTTTCAAAATTTTCAAAATTTTCAAAATTTTCAAAATTTTAAAAATTTTCAAAATTTTCAAAATTTTCAAAATTTTTCGAATTTTCAAAATTTTTGAAAATTTTCAAAATTTTTAAAAATTTTCAAAATTTTCAAAATTTTCAAAATTTTTCAAAATTTTCAAAAATTTTAAAAATTTTCAAAATTTTCAAAATTTTCAAAATTTTCAAAATTTTTCAAAATTTTCAAAATTTTCAAAATTTTCAAAATTTTCAAAATTTTGAAAATTTTCAAAATTTTTACAAATTTTTCAAAATTTTCAAAATTTTCAAAATTTTCAAAATTTTTCAAAATTTTCAAAATTTTCCAAAATTTTCAAAATTTTCAAAATTTTCAAAATTTTTCAAAATTTTCAAAATTTTCAAAATTTTCAAAATTTTTCAAAATTTTTCAAAATTTTCAAAATTTTCAAAATTTTCAAAATTTTCAAAATTTTCAAAATTTTCAAAATTTTCAAAATTTTAAAAATTTTCAAAATTTTTTAAATTTTTCAAAATTTTTCAAAATTTTCAAAATTTTCAAAATTTTCAAAATTTCAAAATTTTTGAAAATTTTCAAAATTTTGAAAAATTTTCAAAATTTTCAAAATTTTCAAAATTTTCAAAATTTTCAAAATTTTCAAAATTTTTCAAAATTTTGAAAAATTTTCAAAATTTTCAAAATTTTTCAAAATTTTCAAAATTTTCAAAATTTTCAAAATTTTCAAAATTTTGAAAATTTTTCAAAAATTTTCAAAATTTTCAAAATTTTTCAAAATTTTCAAAATTTTTGAAAATTTTCAAAATTTTCAAAAATTTTGAAAATTTTCAAAATTTTGAAAATTTTGAAAATTTTCAAAATTTTCAAAATTTTTGAAAATTTTGAAAATTTTGAAAATTTTGAAAATTTTGAAAATTTTGAAAATTTTGAAAATTTTGAAAATTTTGAAAATTTTGAAAATTTTCAAAAATTTTGAAATTTTGAAAATTTTGAAAATTTTGAAAATTTTGAAAATTTTGAAAATTTTGAAAATTTTGAAAATTTTGAAAATTTTGAAAATTTTGAAAATTTTGAAAATTTTGAAAATTTTGAAAATTTTGAAAATTTTGAAAATTTTGAAAATTTTGAAAATTTTGAAAATTTTGAAAATTTTGAAAAATTTTTGAAAAATTTTGAAAATTTTGAAAAATTTTGAAAATTTTGAAAATTTTGAAAATTTTGAAAATTTTGAAAAATTTTGAAAATTTTGAAAATTTTGAAAATTTTCGAAAAATTTTGAAAATTTTGAAAAATTTTGAAAATTTTGAAAATTTTGAAAATTTTGAAAATTTTGAAAATTTTGAAAATTTTGAAAATTTTGAAAATTTTGAAAATTTTGAAAATTTTGAAAATTTTGAAAATTTTGAAAAATTTTGAAAATTTTGAAAATTTTGAAAATTTTGAAAATTTTGAAAATTTTGAAAATTTTGAAAATTTTGAAAATTTTGAAAATTTTGAAAATTTTGAAAATTTTGAAAATTTTGAAAATTTTGAAAATTTTGAAAATTTTGAAAATTTTGAAAATTTTGAAAATTTTGAAAATTTTGAAAATTTTGAAAATTTTGAAAATTTTGAAAATTTTGAAAAATTTTGAAAATTTTGGAAAAATTTTGAAAATTTTGAAAATTTTGAAAATTTTGAAAATTTTGAAAATTTTGAAAAATTTTGAAAATTTTGAAAATTTTGAAAATTTTGAAAATTTTGAAAATTTTGAAAATTTTGAAAATTTTGAAAATTTTGAAAATTTTGAAAATTTTGAAAATTTTTGAAAATTTTGAAAATTTTGAAAATTTTGAAAATTTTGAAAATTTTGAAAATTTTGAAAATTTTGAAAATTTTGAAAAATTTTGAAAATTTTGAAAAATTTTGAAAATTTTGAAAATTTTGAAAAATTTTGAAAATTTTGAAAATTTTGAAAATTTTGAAAATTTTGAAAATTTTGAAAATTTTGAAAATTTTGAAAATTTTGAAAATTTTGAAAATTTGGAAAATTTTGAAAATTTTGAAAATTTTGAAAATTTTGAAAAATTTTGAAAATTTTGAAAATTTTGAAAATTTTGAAAATTTTGAAAATTTTGAAAATTTTGAAAATTTTGAAAATTTTGAAAAATTTTGAAAAATTTTGAAAATTTTGAAAATTTTGAAAATTTTGAAAATTTTGAAAATTTTTGAAAAAATTTTTGAAAAATTTTGAAAATTTTGAAAATTTTTGAAAATTTTGAAAATTTTGAAAATTTTGAAAATTTTGAAAATTTTGAAAATTTTGAAAATTTTGAAAATTTTGAAAAATTTTGAAAATTTTGAAAAATTTTGAAAATTTTGAAAATTTTGAAAAATTTTGAAAATTTTGAAAATTTTGAAAATTTTGAAAATTTTGAAAATTTTGAAAATTTTGAAAATTTTGAAAATTTTGAAAATTTTGAAAATTTTGAAAATTTTGAAAATTTTGAAAATTTTGAAAATTTTGAAAATTTTGAAAATTTTGAAAATTTTGAAAATTTTGAAAATTTTGAAAATTTTGAAAATTTTGAAAATTTTGAAAAATTTTGAAAATTTTGAAAATTTTGAAAATTTTGAAAATTTTGAAAATTTTCAAAATTTTGAAAATTTTGAAAATTTTGAAAATTTTGAAAATTTTGAAAATTTTGAAAAATTTTGAAAATTTTGAAAATTTTGAAAATTTTGAAAATTTTGAAAATTTTAAAAATTTTAAAAATTTTGAAAATTTTGAAAATTTTGAAAAATTTTGAAAATTTTGAAAATTTTGAAAATTTTGAAAATTTTCAAAAATTTTGAAAATTTTGAAAATTTTGAAAATTTTGAAAATTTTGAAAATTTTGAAAATTTTGAAAATTTTGAAAATTTTGAAAAATTTTGAAAATTTTGAAAATTTTGAAAATTTTGAAAAATTTTGAAAATTTTGAAAATTTTGAAAATTTTGAAAATTTTGAAAATTTTGAAAATTTTGAAAATTTTGAAAATTTTGAAAATTTTGAAAATTTTGAAAATTTTGAAAATTTTGAAAATTTTGAAAATTTTGAAAATTTTGAAAACTTTGAAAATTTTGAAAATTTTGAAAAATTTTGAAAATTTTGAAATTTTAAAAATTTTGAGAATTTTGAAAATTTTGAAATTTTTGAAAATTTTGAAAAATATTCAAAGTCTCAAAAAATTTTGAAATTTGAAAACTTTGAAAATTTTAAAAAATTTTGAAAAATTTTGAAAAATTTGAAAAATTTGAAAAATTTGAAAAATTTGAAATTTTTTAAACATTTGAAAATTTTGAAAAATTTTGAAAAATTTTGAAAATTTTGAAGAGATTTTGAAAATTTTAAAAATTTTGAAAATTTTGAAAATTTTAAAAATTATGAAAAAATTTGAAAATTTTGAAAATTTTAAAAATTAAGAAAACTTGAAAATTTTAAAAATTTTGAAGTTTTAAAAAATGTTAAGAAATTTGAAACTTTTGAGAATTTTGAAAGTTTTGAAAATTTTGAAATTTTGAAAATTTGGAAAATTTGGAAAATTTAAATGAAGAATTGAAAATTACGGAAATTTTAAAAATATTGAAAATTTTGAAAGTTTTGAAAATTTTGAAAACTTTGAAATTTTCAAAATTTTGAAAATTTTCAAAATTTTGAAAGTCTTGAAAATTTTGAAAATTTTAAATTTTTAAAAAATTGAAAAATTTTGAAAATTTTAAAAAAGGTTTTGAAAAGTTTGAAAATTTTGAAAATTTTAAAAAATTTTGAAAATTTTAAAAATTTAGAAAATTTTGAAAATATTTAAAATTTTTAAAATTTTAAAAATTTTAAAAATTTTGAAAACTTCAAAAAATTTTGAAAATTTCAAAATAATGAAATTTTAAAAAGTTTTGAAAATTTTGAAAATTTGGAAAAATTGGAAAATTTTGAAAATTTTGAAAATTTTGAAAATTTTGAAAACTTGGAAAATTTTTATAAAATTTTGAAAATTTTGAAAATTTTGAAAATTTTGAAAATTTTGAAAATTTTGAAAGTTTTGAAAATTTGAAAAACTTTGAAAATTTGGAACATTTTGGAAATTTGGAAAATATTGAAATTTGGAAAGTTTGGAAAATTTTGAAAATTTTGAAAATGTTGAAAGTTTTTGAAAGTTTTGAAGGTTTTGAGGAATTACGAAAATTTTAGTTTAAAATTTTGACAATTCTTGAAAATTTTGAAAATTTTGTAAAATTTTGAAAATTTTGAAAATTTCGAAAAATTTGAAAATTTTGAAGAGTTTGAAAAATTGGAAAAATTTGGAAAATTTTGAAAATTTTGAAAATTTGGAAAATTTGAAAAATTTGGAAAATTTTGAAAATTCTGAAATTTTGAAAAATTTGAAAATTTGGAAAAATTTGGAAAATTTGGAAAATTTGAAAAATTTTGAAAATATCAAAAACTTTGAAAATTTTGAAAATTTTGAAAATTTTGAAGGCCCACGAAGAGGAAATATTGAAAATTTTAAAAATTTTGAAGAATTTCAAAAATTTTCAAAGTTTCGAAAAATTTGAAAATTTTGAAAATTTTGGAAACTTGTGAAAGTTTTGAAAAATTTTGAAAATTTTGAAAATTTTAAAAAATTTGAAAATATTTGAAAACTTTGAAAAATTTTAAAAATTTTGAAACCTTTTGAAAATTTGGAAAAAATTTGAAAATTTTGAAAATTTGGAAAATTTTGAAAATTTTGAAAATTTTGAAAATCTTTTAGAAAATTTGGAAAATTTGGAAAATTTGGAAAATTTGGAAAATTTGGAAGATTTGGCAAAACTTGCAAAATTTTAAAAATTTCAAAATTTTGAAAATTTTAAAAATTTTGAAAATTTTGAAAATTTTGAAAATTTCTTTTCTTCAAAAATTGGAAAATTTTGAAATTTTTGAAAATTTTCAAATTTTTGAAAATTTTGAAATTTTTGAAAATTTTTAAAATTTTGAAAATTTTGAAAATTTCTGAAAATTTTGAAAATTTTGAAAATTTTCGAAAATTTTGAAAATTTTCAAAATTTTGAAATTTTGTGAAAGTTTTGAAAATTTTGAAAGGATTTTTAAAATTTTGAAAATTTTGAAAATTGGTTGAAAATTCCTGGAAGAAATTTTGAAAATTTTGAAAAATTTTGAAAATTTCGAAAATTTTGAAAATTTTGTAAAATTTGGAAAATTTTGAAAATTTTGAAAATTTTGAAAATTTTGAAATTTTGAAAATTTTGAAAGTTTTGAAAATTTTCAAAATTTTGAAAATTTTCGAAAATTTTGAAAATTTTGAAAATTTTGAAAATTTAGAAAATTTTGAAAATTTTGAAAATTTTAAAAATTTTGAAAATTTTCGAAAATTTTGAAATTTTCCAAATTTTCAAAATTTTCAAAATTTTGAAAAATTTTCAAATTTTCCAAAATTTTCAAAATTTTGAAAATTTTGAAAATTTTGAAAATTCTTGAAAATTTTGGAAATTTTGAAAATTTTGAAAATTTTTGAAAATTTTGAAAATTTTGAAAAATTTTGAAAATTTTGAAAATTTTGAAAATTTTGAAAAATTTTGAAAATTTGAAATTTTTGAAAATTTTGAAAATTTTGAAAATTTTGAAAATTTGAAAATTTTGAAATTTTGAAAATTTTGAAAATTTTGAAAATTTTGAAAATTTTGAAAATTTGGAAAATTTGGAAAATTTTGAAAATTTTGAAAATTTTGAAAATTTTGAAAATTTTGAAAATTTTGAAAATTTTGAAAATTTTGAAAATTTTGAAAATTTTGAAAATTTTGAAAATTTTGAAAATTTAGAAAATTTTGAAAATTTTGAAAATTTTGAAAATTTTGAAAATTTTAAAAAATTTTGAAAAATTTTGAAAATTTTGAAAATTTTGAAAATTTTGAAAATTTTGAAAAATTTTGAAAATTTTGAAAATTTTGAAAATATTTTGAAAATTTTGAAAATTTTGAAAATTTTGAAAATTTTGAAAATTTTGAAAATTTTGAAAATTTTGAAAATTTTGAAAATTTTGAAAAATTTTGAAAATTTTGAAAATTTTGAAAATTTTGAAAATTTTGAAAATTTTAAAATTTTGAAAATTTCGAAAATTTTGAAAATTTTGAAAATTTTGAAAATTTTGAAAATTTTGAAAATTTTGAAAATTTTGAAAATTTTGAAAATTTTGAAAATTTTGAAAAATTTTGAAAATTTTGAAAATTTTGAAAATTTTGAAAATTTTGAAAATTTTGAAAATTTTGAAAATTTTGAAAATTTTGAAAAATTTTGAAAATTTTGAAAATTTTGAAAATTTTGAAAATTTTGAAAATTTTGAAAATTTTGAAAATTTTGAAAATTTTGAAAATTTTGAAAATTTTGAAAATTTTGAAAATTTTGAAAATTTTGAAAATTTTGAAAATTTTGAAAATTTTGAAAAATTTTGAAAATTTTGAAAAATTTTTGAAAATTTTGAAAATTTTGAAAATTTTGAAAATTTTGAAAATTTTGAAAATTTTGAAAATTTTGAAAAATTTTGAAAATTTTGAAAAATTTTGAAAAATTTTGAAAATTTTGAAAATTTTGAAAATTTTGAAAATTTTGAAAATTTTGAAAATTTTGAAAATTTTGAAAATTTTGAAAATTTTGAAAATTTTGAAAATTTTGAAAATTTTGAAAATTTTGAAAATTTTGAAAATTTTGAAAATTTTGAAAATTTTGAAAATTTTGAAAAATTTTGAAAATTTTGAAAAATTTTGAAAATTTTGAAAATTTTGAAAATTTTGAAAAATTTTGAAAATTTTGAAAATTTTGAAAATTTTGAAAATTTTGAAAATTTTGAAAATTTTGAAAATTTTGAAAATTTTGAAAATTTTGAAAATTTTGAAAATTTTGAAAATTTTGAAAATTTTGAAAATTTTGAAAATTTTGAAAATTTTGAAAATTTTGAAAAATTTTGAAAATTTTGAAAATTTTGAAAATTTTGAAAATTTTGAAAATTTTGAAAATTTTGAAAAATTTTGAAAATTTTGAAAATTTTGAAAATTTTGAAAATTTTGAAAATTTTGAAAATTTTGAAAATTTTGAAAATTTTGAAAATTTTGAAAATTTTGAAAATTTTGAAAATTTTGAAAATTTTGAAAATTTTGAAAATTTTGAAAATTTTGAAAATTTTGAAAATTTTGAAAATTTTGAAAATTTTGAAAATTTTGAAAATTTTGAAAATTTTGAAAATTTTGAAAATTTTGAAAATTTTGAAAATTTTGAAAAATTTTGAAAATTTTGAAAATTTTGAAAATTTTGAAAATTTTGAAAATTTTGAAAATTTTGAAAATTTTGAAAATTTTGAAAATTTTGAAAAATTTTGAAAAATTTTGAAAATTTTGAAAATTTTGAAAATTTTGAAAATTTTGAAAATTTTGAAAATTTTGAAAATTTTGAAAATTTTGAAAATTTTGAAAATTTTGAAAATTTTGAAAATTTTGAAAATTTTGAAAATTTTGAAAAATTTTGAAAATTTTGAAAATTTTGAAAATTTTGAAAATTTTGAAAATTTTGAAAATTTTGAAAATTTTGAAAATTTTGAAAATTTTGAAAATTTTGAAAATTTTGAAAATTTTGAAAATTTTGAAAATTTTGAAAATTTTGAAAATTTTGAAAATTTTGAAAATTTTGAAAATTTTGAAAATTTTGAAAATTTTGAAAATTTTGAAAATTTTGAAAATTTTGAAAATTTTGAAAATTTTGAAAATTTTGAAAATTTTGAAAATTTTGAAAATTTTGAAAATTTTGAAAATTTTGAAAATTTTGAAAATTTTGAAAATTTTGAAAATTTTGAAAATTTTGAAAATTTTGAAAATTTTGAAAATTTTGAAAATTTTGAAAATTTTGAAAATTTTGAAAATTTTGAAAATTTTGAAAATTTTGAAAAATTTTGAAAATTTTGAAAATTTTGAAAATTTTGAAAATTTTGAAAATTTTGAAAATTTTGAAAATTTTGAAAATTTTGAAAATTTTGAAAATTTTGAAAATTTTGAAAATTTTGAAAAATTTTGAAAATTTTGAAAATTTTGAAATTTTGAAAATTTTGAAAATTTTGAAAATTTTGAAAATTTTGAAAATTTTGAAAATTTTGAAAATTTTGAAAATTTTGAAAATTTTGAAAATTTTGAAAATTTTGAAAATTTTGAAAATTTTGAAAATTTTGAAAATTTTGAAAATTTTGAAAATTTTTGAAAATTTTGAAAATTTTGAAAATTTTGAAAATTTTGAAAATTTTGAAAATTTTGAAAATTTTGAAAATTTTGAAAATTTTGAAAATTTTGAAAATTTTGAAAATTTTGAAAATTTTGAAAAATTTTGAAAATTTTGAAAATTTTGAAAATTTTGAAAATTTTGAAAATTTTGAAAATTTTGAAAATTTTGAAAATTTTGAAAATTTTGAAAATTTTTGAAAATTTTGAAAATTTTGAAAATTTTGAAAATTTTGAAAATTTTGAAAATTTTGAAAATTTTGAAAATTTTGAAAATTTTGAAAATTTTGAAAATTTTGAAAATTTTGAAAATTTTGAAAATTTTGAAAATTTTGAAAATTTTGAAAATTTTGAAAATTTTGAAAATTTTGAAAATTTTGAAAATTTTGAAAATTTTGAAAATTTTGAAAATTTTGAAAATTTTGAAAATTTTGAAAATTTTGAAAATTTTGAAAATTTTGAAAATTTTGAAAATTTTGAAAATTTTGAAAATTTTGAAAATTTTGAAAATTTTGAAAATTTTGAAAATTTTGAAAATTTTGAAAATTTTGAAAATTTTGAAAATTTTGAAAATTTTGAAAATTTTGAAAATTTTGAAAATTTTGAAAAATTTTGAAAATTTTGAAAATTTTGAAAATTTTGAAAAATTTTGAAAATTTTGAAAATTTTGAAAATTTTGAAAATTTTGAAAATTTTGAAAATTTTGAAAATTTTGAAAAATTTTGAAAATTTTGAAAATTTTGAAAATTTTGAAAATTTTGAAAATTTTGAAAATTTTGAAAATTTTGAAAATTTTGAAAATTTTGAAAATTTTTAAAATTTTGAAAATTTTGAAAATTTTGAAAATTTTTGAAAATTTTGAAAATTTTGAAAATTTTGAAAATTTTGAAAATTTTGAAAATTTTGAAAATTTTGAAAATTTTGAAAATTTTGAAAATTTTGAAAATTTTGAAAATTTTGAAAATTTTGAAAATTTTGAAAATTTTGAAAATTTTGAAAATTTGAAAATTTTGAAAATTTTGAAAATTTTGAAAATTTTGAAAATTTTGAAAATTTTCAAAATTTTGAAAATTTTGAAAATTTTGAAAATTTTGAAAATTTTGAAAATTTTGAAAATTTTGAAAATTTTGAAAATTTTGAAAATTTTGAAAATTTTGAAAATTTTGAAAATTTTCAAAATTTTGAAAATTTTGAAAATTTTGAAAATTTTGAAAATTTTGAAAATTTTGAAAAATTTTGAAAATTTTGAAAATTTTGAAAATTTTGAAAATTTTGAAAATTTTGAAAATTTTGAAAATTTTGAAAATTTTGAAAATTTTGAAAATTTTGAAAATTTTGAAAATTTTGAAAAATTTTGAAAATTTTGAAAATTTTGAAAAATTTTGAAAATTTTGAAAATTTTGAAAATTTTGAAAATTTTGAAAATTTTGAAAAATTTTGAAAATTTTTAAAATTTTGAAAATTTTGAAAATTTTGAAAATTTTCAAAATTTTGAAAATTTTGAAAATTTTGAAAATTTTCAAAATTTTCAAAATTTTGAAAATTTTGAAAATTTTAAAAATTTTGAAAAATTTTGAAAATTTTGAAAATTTTGAAAATTTTGAAAATTTTGAAAATTTTGAAAATTTTGAAAATTTTCAAAATTTTGAAAATTTTGAAAATTTTCAAAATTTTGAAAATTTTTGAAAATTTTCAAAATTTTCAAAAATTTTCAAAATTTTCAAAATTTTCAAAATTTTGAAAATTTTGAAAATTTTCAAAATTTTGAAAAATTTTCAAAATTTTCAAAATTTTCAAAATTTTGAAAATTTTCAAAATTTTGAAAATTTTCAAAATTTTAAAAATTTTCAAAATTTTCAAAATTTTCAAAATTTTCAAAATTTTCAAAATTTTCAAAATTTTCAAAATTTTCAAAATTTTCAAAATTTTGAAAATTTTCAAAATTTTCAAAATTTTCAAAATTGTCAAAATTTTCAAAATTTTTCAAATTTTCAAAATTTTCAAAATTTTCAAAATTTTCAAAATTTTCAAAATTTTCAAAATTTTCAAAATTTTCAAAATTTTCAAAATTTTCAAAATTTTCGACTAAAATTTTCAAAATTTTCAAAATTTTCAAAATTTTCAAAATTTTCAAAATTTTCAAAATTTTCAAATTTTCAAAATTTCAAAATTTTCAAAATTTTCAGTTTTAAAATTTTCAAAATTTTCAAAATTTTCAAATATCAAAATTTCAAAATTTTTGAAAATTTTGAAAATTTTGAAAATTTTGAAAATTTTGAAAATTTTGAAAATTTTGAAAATTTTGAAAATTTTGAAAATTTTGAAAATTTTAAAATTAAAAATTTTGAAAATTTTGACAATTTTGAAAATTTTGAAAATTTTGAAAATTTTGAAAATTTTGAAAATTTTGTAAATTTTGAAAATTTTGAAAATTTTCAAAATTTTCAAAATTTTCAAAATTTTGAAAATTTTCAAAATTTTTGAAATTTTTGAAAATTTTCAAAATTTTCAAAATTTTGAAAATTTTGAAAATTTTTAAAATTTTCAAAATTTTCAAAATTTTCAAAATTTTGAAAATTTTCAAAATTTTCAAAATTTTCAAAATTTTTTAAAATTTTCAAAATTTTCAAAATTTTCAAAATTTTCAAAAAATTTTCAAAATTTTCAAAATTTTCAAAATTTTCAAAATTTTCAAAATTTCAAAATTTTTAAAATTTTCAAATTTTCAAAATTTTTAAAATTTTCAAAATTTTCAAAATTTTCAAAATTTTCAAAATTTCAAAAATTTTCAAAATTTTTAAAATTTTCAAAATTTTCAAAATTTTCAAAATTTTCAAAATTTTCAAAATTTTCAAAATTTTCAAAATTTTCAAAATTTTCAAAATTTTCAAAATTTCAAAATTTTCAAAATTTTCAAAATTTTCAAAATTTTCAAAATTTTCAAATTTTCAAAAAATTTTCAAAATTTTAAAATTTTCAAAATTTTCAAAATTTTAATCAAAATTTTTTTCAAATTTTCAAAATTTTCAAAATTTTCAAAATTTTCAAATTTTCAAAATTTTCAAAATTTTCAAAATTTTCAAAATTTTAAAATTTTC
The DNA here is from genome assembly GCA_018903675.1 of Zaprionus capensis. Lineage (NCBI taxonomy): Eukaryota > Metazoa > Arthropoda > Insecta > Diptera > Drosophilidae > Zaprionus > Zaprionus capensis. The sequence continues at coordinate 411 of JAEIFN010000226.1, read as the reverse complement.
AGTTTTCAAATTTTTAAAATTTTCAAAATTTTCAAAATTTTCAAAATTTTCAAAATTTTCAAAATTTTCAAAATTTTAAAAAATTTTCAAAATTTTCAAAATTTTGAAATTTTCAAATTTTCAAAATTTTCAAATTTTCAAAATTTTCAAAATTTTCAAAATTTCAAATTTTTAAAATTTTCAAAATTTTCAAAATTTTCAAAATTTTCAAAATTTAAATTTTCAAAATTTTGAAAATTTCAAAATTTTCAAAAATTTTGAAAATTTTCAAATAATTTTAAAAACTTTGAAAATTTTCAAAATTTTGAAAATTTGAAAATTTTGAAAATTTTGAAATTTTGAAAATTTTGAAATTATTAAAATTTTGAAAATTTGAAAATTTTGAAAATTTTAAAAATTTTGAAAATTTTT
>JAEIFN010000225.1:0-110664 GCA_018903675.1 Zaprionus capensis | reverse complement strand
GAAAATTTTTGAAAATTTTGAAAATTTTGAAAATTTTGAAAATTTTGAAAATTTTGAAAATTTTGAAAAATTTTGAAAATTTTGAAAATTTTGAAAATTTTGAAAATTTTGAAAATTTTGAAAATTTTTGAAAATTTTGAAAAATTTTGAAAATTTTGAAAATTTTGAAAATTTTGAAAATTTTGAAAAATTTTGAAAATTTTGAAAATTTTGAAAATTTTGAAAATTTTGAAAATTTTGAAAATTTTGAAAATTTTGAAAATTTTGAAAATTTTGAAAATTTTGAAAATTTTGAAAATTTTGAAAAATTTTGAAAATTTTGAAAATTTTGAAAAATTTTGAAAAATTTTGAAAATTTTGAAAATTTTGAAAATTTTGAAAATTTTGAAAAATTTTGAAAATTTTGAAAAATTTTGAAAATTTTGAAAATTTTGAAAATTTTGAAAATTTTGAAAATTTTGAAAAATTTTGAAAATTTTGAAAATTTTGAAAATTTTGAAAATTTTGAAAATTTTGAAAATTTTGAAAATTTTGAAAATTTTGAAAATTTTGAAAATTTTGAAAATTTTGAAAATTTTGAAAATTTTGAAAATTTTGAAAATTTTGAAAAATTTTGAAAATTTTGAAAATTTTGAAAATTTTGAAAATTTTGAAAATTTTGAAAATTTTGAAAATTTTGAAAATTTTGAAAATTTTGAAAATTTTGAAAATTTTGAAAATTTTGAAAATTTTGAAAATTTTGAAAATTTTGAAAATTTTGAAAATTTTGAAAATTTTGAAAATTTTGAAAATTTTGAAAATTTTGAAAATTTTGAAAATTTTGAAAATTTTGAAAATTTTGAAAAATTTTGAAAAATTTTGAAAATTTTGAAAATTTTGAAAATTTTGAAAATTTTGAAAATTTTGAAAATTTTGAAAATTTTGAAAATTTTGAAAATTTTGAAAATTTTGAAAATTTTGAAAATTTTGAAAATTTTGAAAATTTTGAAAATTTTGAAAAATTTTGAAAATATCAAAAATTTTGAAAATTTTGAAAAAATTTGAAAATTTTGAAAATTTGAAAATTTTGAAAATTTAATTTGAAAATTTTGAAAATTTTGAAAAATTAAAAAATTTGAAAATTTTGAAATTTTGAAAATTTTGAAAATTTTGAAAATTTTGAAAAATTAAAAAATTTGAAAATTTTGAAAATTTTAAATTTTGAAAATTTTGAAAATTTTGAAAATTTTGAAATTTTGAAAATTTTGAAAATTTGAAAATTTTGAAAATTTTGAAAATTTTGAAAATTTTGAAAATTTTGAAATTTTGAAAATTTTGAAAATTTTGAAAATTTTGAAAATTTTGAAAATTTTGAAAATTTTGAAAATTTTGAAAATTTTGAAAATTTTGAAAATTTTGAAAATTTTGAAAATTTTGAAAAATTTTGAAAATTTTGAAAATTTTGAAAATTTTGAAAATTTTGAAAATTTTGAAAATTTTGAAAAAAATTTTGAAAATTTTGAAAATTTTGAAAATTTTGAAAATTTTGAAAATTTTGAAAATTTTGAAAATTTTGAAAATTTTGAAAATTTTGAAAATTTTGAAAATTTTGAAAATTTTGAAAATTTTGAAAATTTTGAAAATTTTGAAAATTTTGAAAATTTTGAAAATTTTGAAAATTTTGAAAATTTTGAAAATTTTGAAAATTTTGAAAATTTTGAAAATTTTGAAAATTTTGAAAATTTTGAAAATTTTGAAAATTTTTGAAATTTTGAAAATTTTGAAAATTTTGAAAATTTTGAAAATTTTGAAAATTTTGAAAATTTTGAAAATTTTGAAAATTTTGAAAATTTTGAAAATTTTGAAAATTTTGAAAATTTTGAAAATTTTGAAAATTTTGAAAATTTTGAAAATTTGAAAAATTTTGAAAATTTTGAAAAATTTTGAAAATTTTGAAAATTTTGAAAATTTTGAAAAATTTGAAAATTTTGAAAATTTTGAAAATTTTGAAAATTTTGAAAATTTTGAAAATTTTGAAAATTTTGAAAATTTTGAAAATTTTGAAAATTTTGAAAATTTTGAAAATTTTTGAAAATTTTGAAAATTTTGAAAATTTTGAAAATTTTGAAATTTTGAAAATTTTGAAAATTTTGAAAATTTTGAAAATTTTGAAAATTTTGAAAATTTTGAAAATTTTGAAAATTTTGAAAATTTTGAAAATTTTGAAAATTTTGAAAATTTTGAAAATTTTGAAAATTTTGAAAATTTTGAAAATTTTGAAAATTTTGAAAATTTTGAAAATTTTGAAAATTTTGAAAATTTTGAAAATTTTGAAAATTTTGAAAATTTTGAAAATTTTGAAAATTTTGAAAATTTTGAAAATTTTGAAAAATTTTGAAAATTTTGAAAATTTGAAAAATTTGAAAATTTTGAAAATTTTGAAAATTTTGAAAATTTTGAAATTTTGAAAATTTTGAAAATTTTGAAAATTTTGAAAAATTTAAAAATTTTGAAAATTTTGAAAATTTTGAAAAAAAAATTTTGAAAATTTTGAAAATTTTGAAAATTTTGAAAATTTTGAAAATTTTGAAAATTTTGAAAATTTTGAAAAAATTTGAAAATTTTGAAAATTTGAAAATTTTGAAAATTTTGAAAATTTTGAAAATTTTGAAAAATTTTCAAAATTTTGAAATTTTTCGAAATTTTGAAAATTTTGAAAATTTTGAAAATTTTGAAAATTTTGAAAATTTTGAAAATTTTGAAAATTTTGAAAATTTTGAAAATTTTGAAATTTTATACCCAAAATATAGAGACCCGTTTATTATAAAACATGATATAGCACTTCCTTTAGAGTCCTCATTAAAATTAAAAATATTACAGAAATCAATAATGAATATTGATGTTCAAGATCTTATTTAAAGCCTAAATAAGAAATAATAAAACTAGAATATTTAAATAAAAGAAAGAACATAACAATGAATTTTAGTTTAAATAGGAGTTTTAATATTAATAAATAAACATTATAATGAATTGTAACTAAATCTAAAGTCATGGGCGACGGAAGTGATGAGACGTATTAAACAATAGGTAGCCACAAGGGATCGCCGATTATCATGTTGCACCCGGCGATCATGGAAGGGTGGGGATATGGCCGCTCCAAATATTGGAGTGAGCTTAAAAGGCTGCTATGCATTTTGTCTTGTGTGACCGACTGACCTGCCTCTTGTTTTTCCCCTTTTTGTTATTATGATCGTACTTAGTTGTCTGGCGATATAGCACGCGAATTTTTTTTTATTTGTCTTTTTATTGTCGTGAGCACAGTTGTTGCGGTTTTCGTTTGAACCCCCCATTGCCGACACATCTGAGCCGGATGCAAGCGCGTGCTAGCGACCCAACAATATCCTAACATCCGCTCAACAGTACTACAAGGAATTTCGATTCGTTGTATGCTACACGGTGACCAAATTTTTGTTAGTATAAAAAAATACGTAAAACTGAAAAGAGTTCGTTTGCTACATCAGCGTGTCTCTACATATATTTTATATAAAGAATAACATATAATGACTCTAGACGATTACTTCTACAAGGTCAAACGACGCCATCCAAAACTCGCACTGCATTGCAATGCATTGTCGGCAAATCTTGTGGGATGCCGAGTGTTTCTCCCCGACAAGTGCCATAACTCTCTCCAAAATACGTGGTGAGTGTTTCAGACAGCATTGTCTTTCTTATTGGAGGGGGAGAGTGAGAGAGCGATATGTGTCTTAAGGTTGTTTCTTCTTTGCAGATGCTTACAAAAAGGTGACTGAGGAGAAATTTCCCTGCATGGGTGATCCACGCGTCGAAATGATGTTTCTACTTAAAATCCCGCTGGTAGCGTGCTACACCAACGAAATGGGCAAGTTCCGTTTTTAGGCCATGGATTTTAAAAAAATTCATGGTCTATTGTGTTTGTCGGAACGGAAATGTGCGTAACAGGCAGAAGGAGGCATCTCCGACCCCATAAACTGTATATATTCTGAATCAGTATCAGTAGCCGAGTCGATTGAGCCATGTCTGTCTGTCCGTCTGTCCGTCTTTCCGTCTGTCTGTCTGTATGAACACCTGGATCTCAGAAACTATAAGAGTTAGAGTCATCAAATTTTGTGACAACATACGTATATATTGCAGTGTCTCAAAGTTTTTTTAAAATTTGGACACGCCTCTTCCCGCCTCTGTAAATCAGTAATAACTATTTAAAAACTACAATATTAACTCAACAACCAAAGTTGTATATCTTACATGACAAATACCTTGCCACGGGCGTTATGTGAAAATTTTATTAAAATCGGACTATAAATAAGTGAGATATGATACGAATTAAACTCACTTTGAACATATATAATACAGCAGACCTAATTTACGAAAGCATACCGAAGTTCGAATCTAGCGTTAGACACACAGCATATTATTAAACTTTTTATTTGCATTGTATGGTAACAGAATTGGTTCACAATGCAGCTTTGCCGATGTGTGGTTAGAGTGGCGGACGGCTGGGAGAGAGTTCGTGTGTTCAACTCCCGGTTGAGGCGGGTGCGACTTTTCATATTTTAATTATTTCTTATTTTATTTTGTATATTTATTTTATTCTAAAAACCAAAAGAAAAGTTAGTCAATCAAATTAAATTATTTAATTAAATTTCAATAAAAATAAAAAAGATTTTCATTACCTTGTTTTCATATGAAAGACAATCAAATTGAAATAGCTATAAATAATATTAATTTCATTAATTTTACATGTTGATCGCGGCAGCAATCGAACCTCGAGAACACGCTCAATATCATTGGTCTTAGAGTCCGGGACATAGTCCACTCAGCCACTAAATATCTATTGCAGTTGTCGAAAATGGTGAGACATTAGACAAAACGACAAGACGTAATATGCATTCTTAGTTTGTGCCAAAAAAATCAAGAAGAATCACATGTAATGAAATTTGGTACGCGCTAGAAATGCATACCTATACCTATTGCCTACGGTATACTATGATAATCCATGGCCTTATACAGTCAGCTCCTGACTGTAGCGTTTGTATTTTTATATAATCGAACAGAGCGAGGGTTGAAATGGAATAAGGGATGGGGATAATTTACTGGCTAATTGTACAATTTCAAGAGATTTATATTTTATATTATATATTTACTTTCTTTTCTTTTAACAAATTAAATTCTAAAAAAGATATCAACTCTGTTTCCCTTAATGGAGATAACAAGGTGACATTTCCTTAATGAATAACCGAACACACCTCGATATTTCCATTAAAAACGAATAATTAAAACCGTATTTTAATTTGGGTATAAAGCCACTGTTTGAGCACAGTAGTTAAGAGATAGTTAAGAGAACACAAGAAGTGTCTGAACAATTTTCAAAACCGAAATTAAAATAATACGGGCTTGTAGTACGTTAAACTAAATAAGCAATTTAATTATTGCTCTTTTTAATGGAACTTCGCGGAAAGTGAGAATTAGCTAGGCTGCTGCGGATTAAAAAAACACCACCAAGTTCAATGATCGAAAAGAGCTACTACTTAATATAAAGTACATTTTTGTTATACTACTACTAAATGACTCGGATCCAACATTCCGACCACGTTCAAGGACTAAACTTCAAAAAAAAAAACAATTCATAATTGAAAAAACGATTGATAGTAACTTAAATCAAATAATTGGCAAAACCGCCTACTTATGGATTGGCCTTTTAAAAACGCCGGTTGCCGTTTTCACCTCGGCCACTCGAACCTTGCCATCCGCTCCTTTTATGGTTGCGTTGACCCTGCCGGTAATCCAATGCTGGGGTGGAGTGTTGTCGTCGTGCACGATGACCAATGCGCCGACCTCGAGATTGGCCGCCTCGACCTGCCACTTGGCTTTGCCTTGCAGCTCCAGGATGTAGTCCCTGGACCACGCTTGCCAGAACCGCTGTCTGAGCATTGACAGCAGCTGCCACCTGCGCGTATACTGCCACCCTTTGGTCTGCTCGTCGCGCTCGGACCCTTGCGGCAGCGAACGCAGGGCTTGGCCTATGAGCAGGTGCCCTGGTGTTAGGGCCTCTCCATCATTGGGGTCTGCGCTGCATGGCGTCAACGGACGCGAGTTGAGGATTGCCTCGACCTCTGCCAAGTGTGTGCGGACCTCTGCCTCTGTGAGGGAGGCGTCTCCTATTTGCCGCAGCAGCAGACCCTTCGCTGCTTCCCAAAGTCCTCCGAAGTGGGGGGCGCGGGGGGGTATGAACTGCCAGTCCATCCCGGTTTCCGCTGCGAACGACTGCAGTTGACATTTCTGCTCCTCGAATGCCTTCAGAAGGTCCTGGCTGGTTCCTGGCTCCTAGAAAATTCGTCGCGTTGTCGGAATATATCCTCCGCGGAACGCCACGTCTTGTGATGAAACTTCTAAGGGCAATAATAAAACAATTAGTGGATAAATCAGGAACCAACTCTATGTGAATAGCCTTCGAAGCAAAACATACGAATATTGCTATATACATTTTAATAGGTGGCCGGCCACGAATTCGTAATGAAATATTTATCGGTCCACAAAAGTCAACTCCACAGATATAAAAGGGACGCACTGCGGAAAATCTGTCTGTGGGTAGATCACCCATTATTTGGCCTAATAATTTTGGCTTATATAACAATGAATGCATCTCCGAACTATTTGAGTGCATTCTCTTCGAGCATTTACGATCCAAATCTCTTGTCGAAGCAGACTGAGCATTGTTTTTGGACCGGCATGGTAATTTTTTAAATGTAAATGTCGAAGATGTATTTCAACCAAAGATTATTAACAAATGATTTTTGTTTGGCAATAAAATCATTATATTCATTACATACTCGTTTCTTTGAATAATTTCAAATAATTTTAACGAGGCAATATGCAGCTCATCGGAACTTAATTGTTTCGATCGTTTCTGTGTTTTACACAAATTTAGAAATTTATACAAATAAGCGAGAATATCGAGTTAGCCAATTGTATACGACCGGCAATAAAGCGACTTATCCATTTTTACTCAAAATTTAACATTTTACTCCAATCGCACATGATTGCCATTTTGGGCCATGTTCTCTTTCTAATAAAGTAGAACCAAAGAAATCTTTCATTGAATGGTAGCAATACGATTAAAAGGGTACAAAAGTTGCAAGCATGGATGGCGAAGTATTTATTCAATGTAGTGTGATTTCAGAATCTGTCCAAAAATGCACACTCTCGATTCTACAATTGTCAAGTACATGTTTTATTGAAGACCAAAATTGAGCCAACATTGTGGCCGCACATAATTCAAGCCTTGGAATTGTTTTTGTTTTTAATGGAGCTACCTTTGCCTTAGCTGCGAGCAGCTGGCATTGAATTTTTCCTTTATAAAGTGCTCGAACATATAAACAACAACCATAAGCGTGGCTGGATGCGTCTGCAAATCCATGAATCTGAACTCTTGAGGATCCACTAGCATAAGTGTATCTTGGTACTTCAATAGTATGAATGTCCTGCAAATTTTGCGTGAAATTTGACCAACTTGTAGTGAAAGACATGGGGATAGACTCATCCCAATCTAATTTCAACTGCCATATTTCTTGCAGCAACATTTTTGCAGTGACGCTTATTGGACTCAATAGTCCAAGTGGATCGAACAAACAAGCACTGATCGAAAGTATTGTGCGCTTTGTAGGAATTATATCCTGAAATTGTTTGTCAAAGCGATATCGAAATATATCACCTTTTGGAATCCACGTCATTCCTAAGGTCTTGGTAGAATCGGCATCATTGAAATTAAAGGATTTTTTACATTGATTTCCTTTTGATAATTGTGGATGGTTAGAAAACCACTTTGATAATTTTAGTCCGCCTGAAGCTAAGACTTTCGACACTTGTTTACATATTAAATTTAGTGTGTCAAGGTCGTCTGCTCCTGTGAGCATGTCATCCACATAAAAATCATTGCAAATCACTTCAGCTTCAGTGGCATGCGAATCCTTATGGCGAAAACCATGTTCTTGCAAGTATTGCCAAAAATGGAGCTGCTGATGTGCCATAAGTCACGGTATTTAACCGAAAGACTTGCAAATCATCAGTTGGTTTTTTTCGCCACAAAACGAGTTGAAAGTTCCGATCTTTTTCAGCCACCATTACTTGTCTATACATTTTTTCTACATCGGCTGTCAGTCCATACCGATTCAAACGAAACCGAATTAAAGACAAAATTAGTTCCCTCTGAATAGTAGGACCCACCATAAGTATATCATTTAATGATTTCTGTGATGTTGTCTTGCACGAGGCATCAAAAACAACTCCAAGTTTGGTGGTACTACTATCAGGCCTCAGGACACACTGATGTGGTATGAAATAATGTGGTCCTGGTGGAATCTGATTATTTGTAGCTGACATATGGCCTAACTCAAGGTACTCTTTCATAAATTGAGTGTACATTGAATAGAGAGTGTAGAGTCTTTAGACACTCTACGCTCTAATGATAAAAATCGACGCTTAGCTGCATCAAATGAAGACCCCAAACCAAACGGGTCAGATTGAAATGGCAAACTAACCTCCAATCTACCTGAAGACAACTGGCGTATATTTTTCTTAAAATGATCCTCACATGCAAGTTGCTCAGCTGAATATTTAACATTTGAACATATTTTCGGCATTTCTTCTATCTCCCAAAGTCTTTCTACAAGAGCTTCTAATGTACCATGTTCTGAAGTAGCAATCATGGCACAAGATACCGGGTGAGTGTTTAATTGTTTCCATCGACCCGCCACTACCCATCCTAATAATGTTTTTTGGAGTATACAGCATCTCAAAGAAGTGATCAACTCCAATTAACAAGTCTATCTTCTGAGGTTTGTGAAAACGAGGATCAGCTAGTTCAATGTTTGCTGGGATTTTTCATTTGCTAATCGGGAGGTTATAATCTGGCTGATCTGACGTAATTGAACTTAGAACCCAAAAATCTGCACTAAACTGGTAGTTATTTACTCGAGAGTGCACTGTAGCATTGACTTCACCTTTGGCTACTAAATTTGACTTGCCTAATACTGACACAGTCAATCTACTATTGGTTCTTGAGAGCCGAAGGGTTTGTGCAAAGCTCTCTGTAATAAAATTAGCTTGAGAGCCTCCATCTAATAAAGCTCTGGCGAAATGAACCTGTCCGAACCTATCATGTATTTTGACTACAGTTATAGCAAGTATGGATTGCTTATTATCACTGGCAATGTGATTTACTTGAGCGCTAAGAACTGGCTCAGTCTGTTGACTATGGGACTGATTCTGAGCTATATACCTGTGCAATAAGGTGTGATGCGATTTAGAGCAAACTCCGCACTTAGAGTATGTGCACATTGAGGTTTTATGTCCCTGATGAAGACAGTTTATACATAACCCTTTACCTTTGGAGAATTCAAACCGTTCCAAAACAGGCAATGCTGCAAACCCTTGACAGTTGACAATACTATGGTTAGAGTGGCAATACAGACAACTCGGATCAACTGAACTTGTAGATTTGGAACAGGCAAATGATGACTTTGTGGGTTTTCTAATTGTAGTCTCAGGTTTTGGTTCAACTCTGGCTCTTGAGGATTCCTCTGCAGTCAGATGTTGATATCGCCTATTGAGATTTATAACGCAGTCAGACCACTTGGGCAAAACATCATAATCAAGTTGCTCTTCATATTTTGATTTTGTAATATAATCTACCTTAGATAGAACGAGATGAATGATCATTGCATTGGCTACATCTTTTTCATTACCCAATGACAAAAGGGACTCAAAAATTGCCGAAACCTTATCAATTATTGATCTCAATGCGGATGCGGATTGCTAATGCTTTTGGATAGTTTGCTGCTGACATTTGGTATACTTGTACTGTACCTAATGCTTCATCTGATAGACATGAAATTAAATGATTACATTTTTCAATGTCCAACTTTCAAATAAACTGATGAATTGCTTAAATTCAGCATGCTTCCCACTAAATGTAGGTAGTTTCAGTTTTGGTAAATTTGAATGGTGGCTCATATAGCTTGGCGCATTTTGGGTTTGAGATTTATTACCACTTGGAGCTAGAGCTGACATAAATAATGCTTTAGTAGTTACACAAATTTCTTCTAAACCGGATCGATTATCATTTTCAGGCTCCAAAGAATCAATTTCTGATTGCAAACCCATTGCCTTTTTAGGCCATGGATTTTAAAAAAATTCATGGACTATTGTGTTTGTCGGAACGGAAATGTGCGTAACAGGCAGAAGGAGGCATCTCCGACCCCGTAAACTATATATATTCTTGCTCAGGATCACAAGCCGAGTCGATTGAGCCATGTCTGTCTGTCCGTCTGTCCGTCTGTCCGTCTGACCGTCTGTCTGTCTGTCCGTCCGAATGAACACCTGGATCTCGGAAACTATAAGAGCTAGAGTCATCAAATTTTGTGACAACATACGTATATATTGCAGTGTCTCAAAGTTTTTTTGAAATTTGGACACGCCCCTTCCCGCCTCTGAAAATGAGTAATAACTATAAACACTATTTTATACTATGATAACACAACCCCACAAAAAAAAAGTTTGTCATGATCTGGGTATGCGGCATATGCAGTTATATGTATTTTGGGTCGCTGAATCCGAATCCGGGGTCAGAAATTCTCCATCACGTCTGGATTTTGACCTAACCTCAAAAAACTGAAAAACCTTTGAATATCCCCCAAAAGATATAGAATCGTGATCTGGGCATGCGATATATGTTTTAACATGTATTTTGTCCTTCCTAAGTCCGAATCCGAAGTCCAAATTTACATAGCACGTCTGAGTTTCGTCTTAACCCCAAAAAACTCGAAAAATTTTTGAAGGCCCAAAAAATAATAAGGGGTCATGATCGGGTCATCGATATATGTTTCTATATGTTTTTGACCTTCCGAACGAATCAGCCCAGAAGATTCTATATCTTTGGGGGATATCCAAAGGTTTTTCAGTTTTTTGAGTTAGGTCGAAACCAGACGTGATGGAGAATTTCTGACCCCGGATTCGGATTCAGCGACCCAAAATACATATAACTGCATATGCCGCATACCCAGATCATGACAAACTTTTTTTTTGTGGGGTTGTGTAATCCATGGCCTTATACAGTCAGCTCCTGACTGTAGCGTTTGTATTTTTAATATAGGAATTTAATATATCTAACCGGCATTGCAGTTCAAACTGATTTTTTGATATAGAGCCAGATTCAAATTTATGTTTTATGCGGGAAATGTCCTCTGTTACCTTGTCTAAGCGAGCAAACAGCTGTGTCAACTTCATGCTGCCGCACTCGGGGTCATTGCCCTTTGAGCCTTTGTCGACAATAGTCGACTCCTGGTCTTTAGATTCGTATTTGCTCATGATAGAACATTTTTTATAGTATAAACCAAATTTTAAATATGTTTTCAAATAATAATAATTTGTTATGTATTTTTTATTTTTATTGTAATATTGTTCAATGTAAAATTTTATAAATTATATTAAGTGAACACCCCTGCTGCTTTTAGTCTGCACCAATTATTAGAGCAAACACAAAAAAAACTTAAACGTTTTTGTTCCGGTTTGTTACTTTGAAGTGAGAGAAGAACAGAAGAGCGGCAAATTGCAGTAAATTGCGATGTCACTAAAGAAGCCCTGAGCATCTAATGCACAGAGAGCGAAATATCGGAACGCAGCAAAGGAAAACAAGGTATAGCAAACGGTCGGATCAAAGGTAAGGTAGAAACATGCAAACGAAAGAGAGAGAATTTTTGCCGCCACTTGTCAACCTAGCTGTCCGCTTATTCCGTTTTTGGTTATATGCGAGGGTTGATTTAAACTTCTTTGGCAAGCGAGATGATTTTGATTTGTTTAAATAAATTCTCTTGTGTTTTAATTTAAATTTAGATATTTCGATTAGCTCAGATTTTTTTTTTTTGCTACGAATTGTTTTCACCAGGGACCGTAACGGTTATAATTTTTATTAAAAAAATTGCAAAATAAGAGTTATAAACTAATTTTTTAATTTAAAAATCATTTTTAATTATTATATTTGATTTTTGAAAATAAAAATCAATTTATAACTTTTATATTTGATTTTTAAAATAAAAATCAAAAAGTAAGAGTTATGAATTGATTTTTATTATAAAAAAATCAGAAATAAAAATCAAATTGAAATTGCTCATGAAAACCAACGCGAACTTTCGTAGTGGGAGGGGGGAGATAAAAATTGTTGCAGTCGTTACTCGGAGAGACAGGCCGCATATGGCCTAAATCTAAATTATCCTGAATAGTGGAGTCGTACTGCTCTTTTAAAGGAAAGTTTCTCTTTAAACGATAATCGTTCCTGTGAAACTGAGCGAGGGCGATGGACCTTGAATGTCCTAATTTGAAAGATTCAGGTTTTTTGAATGGGAGAGTAACGACATATCTGCCCTCTTTGGTGCAAAGAAAGTTGTTTTCACACTCTGATTCAGCAACTTTTACCAGCTTGGCTGGTAGATAATCCAAAATGATCTCAGTAGCCGATTAGCAAGATGGGCACTGAAATTGCAAGGCTTTGACTTTGACATTCAGCATCGAAAAGGAAATAAAAATATTGTTCCTGATGCTCTGTCCCGTGTTTTTACGGAGGACTTGTCAGCAATTGACAATGGCTTGTGCGTAAACTTACAATCGCCGTATTTCCAATCGGAAAATTATCAAAATCTTAAAGAAGAGTTGGAGAAAAAGGCATTTACCTCATCCAACGTTAAAATCATCGATGGTTTTGTTTATCGGCGTGCTGAACATGCGCCGGAGGATCAGATAGCTGACGATGTTATTTGGAAGCTGTGGATTCCGAAGGAATTAGTTCCGGAAATACTACAAATGGCCCATAACGACGTATTAGCTGCCCATGGTGGTATTAATAAAACTCTCGAACGAATTCGACGGTATTATTTCTGGCCGAATCTCGTAGCAGACGTGAAGAGGTATGTGAACGAGTGCGATATCTGCAAAAGCACTAAACATCCTTACTCTAAGGCCATCACTGGCTAGGCCAACAGAAAGCCAAAGGTTCTTCCAGCGATTGTATGTCGACTACTTAGGCCCATATCCGCGTTCCGGAAATATAGGTATATTTATAGTGGTTGACCATATTACAAAATTTCCCTTCCTAAAACCGGTAAAAAAGTTTTTGGTTGATGCCATTTTACCATACGTCGAAGAAGAATTGTTCCATTGCTTTGGAGTCCCAGAAATTCTTGTATCTGATAATGGGGTTCAATTCAAATCGCATGCTTTCAACAATTTGCTGCAGAAGTATGACGTGCAACATGCGTATACGGCATCCTATGCTCCTCAGGGAAACGCCTCAGAGCGAGTCAAAAGGTCAGTGATTGCTGCTATAAAAGCGTACATAAACCCAAGTCAGAGCAATTGGGATGAAAATCTTAGCAGTATATGCTGCTCCTTACGGCCTCATAAGAATAAAAATTAAGTGCACTTTTACTTCTCTAACTAGATGATAAAATAAAAGGAGGTTCTATGTAAGTCGGCTTGATCAATGAACTGGTTTATGGATGACTGATTTCGAAATAGGGTTATTGGGATGCACTAGATGTCACACGTGCTCCCTTCTTTACCCACCCTGCCTTGGTGACGCCATTGTATGGTTTGGGTCACCCCTTGTATAATCTACATATTATTTACTGTGGCTGCTGAACTATCGCATACCTATTGTTCCTGCGACGAACCATAAAGAGACGATTAAACGGGAGTTTTGTTATAAATGATGCTTACAAACTTCATTTATTACAAATTTTAATTTCGATTTCAAGATAAGACATGACTTGGGTTTCACCAAGTATATAAAATTTAAAGATATTCAAAATATTTCTATGCGCACGGGGAACTAATTTAGATCATAATTTTTAGACATATAGTCGTAAACTGTACTCTCTATCACATGACGGTACGTGGACGTAATTGACTGCCCATAATCATTATTGTTTATACATACGGGGTTTTTAGATATCTTACTCACTCACAAAATCCGCTTCATGCTGTCGTAGGGCCCTTCGATGCAGTAGCTGTTGAGCTGTCGCTGTTGCCAAAAATATTTAAATGATTATGGTAGATTCATGTGTGATGTGTATGGAAAATTATAGATGATCGTGATAATTCCTCATGCGCACATTTTTACAATGTTTATGCTAGTTATAGGAAATACAAATTAATTAATACTATTGTCAAACTATGATATTTAGAGATATTTCATTTAGACGAAAGATCTATATTTTATGGCAGTGCCATGTCACCTGGACGTGCGTTGCACGTCGATCGAAATCTGCGTTGGGCACTTCAACACCATACGCAAAAAGGTTAGGTGCAGCCACGCGGTGCGAAAAGTCTAGCGCCGTGGTGCAAGATCAGAATTCCACGTAGTCTCACTGTGTGAAGAGTTGCAGCGCACTCATACATGAGCAAATGTCCCAAAAATGTGTTTTGCGTCCACTACGTTGCAGACCCACGCTTATTGGACACCAAGTTGACCAATCTTACGGGTATCTGACAATGAGTGGTATTGACCGCAAGAAATCGTTGTCGCTTTTTATTAAACTTTCTACACTGGCTATTATTATATGAATATGATTCCGATTCCGAGATGCCTTTGGCATATATTATTATTTTGCCGGCGTAAGTTTTAGGTAACTTAACAAGAGTATGTGGACTTACAATTATTTTGCCACTCGTATTTTACTTTCGATAAATATATACATATACATATATATTTTCGCTGCGTGATGCTTAGCTTCGGCGCCAATTATTGTGCAGAAATGCGCGTTCAGCATCTATTTATAGACGAAAGGTGGCGCTGTCGAAAATTCTCGAAGCAACTCTAACTGCATTAGCTAACTGTTTAATGGTGTGATATTCTTGATTCTCTTTTGGCACCATTCTTCCGCGAGAGTAATTGAGAGCGCCGTTTTGCATAACAGCTGTTTTGAATTCGCCCTCTGTTAATTCTTAACAGAAAGTGTGCAGAGGAGTTTCAACGGCTGCTGATCAACTTTGGCACACTACATCCATTTGTTAATGATTCGAGCGTCTTACACAAGAATTCATTAACAGAAAAAAGTGAGACTTGAAGTTGACTTTCAGAGTTTTATATCTTTTAAATGATATACTCCGATTGATTTTCCTTGATCGTTCTGTAGCTCATAATATATGTTGCTATGCTTTCGCAAAACTTTGGCTTGCAAAAAGACAGGTGCTAACTTATGATTAAATTTCTTTTCAGCGTTACTCTGTGCAAAATTTCTGGCGTAAACAGAATCACCAGGTTTAAGTTGAACTGATCTACTGCGTAGATTATATCTTCGCGCGTTATCATCATGGGTATCTGCTACTTTTTCTTTTGCTTTGGCGCGTGCCAACTGCAATACATCGGCCCGTGTCAAATGCACATCGTCAGCCAATGCGTTCAGTTTGCGTAACAAGTCATAGTCTTTACCATTTCTTATCATGTTTTGACCGAAACAGAGATAATAGGGAGAGTATCCTGTACTGCGATGAATAGTAGATCTAAATGAACCACTTATTTCATTCAAATTCATATCCCATTGGGCATGATCTTTTCTTATATATGCTCGAATTGCTGCTAGTACTGAGCGATTGAGACGCTCGCTGGCGTTTGCCTGCGGAGAATAGATTGCAGTGCAAATTTGCGTAATGCCAAAACGTGTTAGAAATGATTTAAATTCTCCTGATTTGAATTGGGAACCGTTGTCAGACAGAATTACTTCTGGAACTCCAAATGTATGGAAGACTGAAGTTTCCAAGAATTCACATATCTTGACGGCCGTAAATTTCTTCAAAGGTTGTAAGAAATGAAATTTACTAAAGTGGTCAACTATTATAAGTAATCCTATGTTTCCTTTGTTGGACCTTGGGTATGGGCCTAATAAGTCAATATACAATTTTTGGAACGGTCTATCCGACGTCATGGGTTTTCCCATTGGCGGTCTTAAAATTGTATTGGGGCTTTTGGTCATTCGGCAGGATGAACACTGTGCAACGTAATTTCGAATCGCAGTTACCATGCCAGGCCAAAATATATATCTTTTTAATTTTTCTATCATCTTGCTGGTACCACAATGTGCAGCGTCTGGCGGGTCGTGTGCTCGACTTAACACTTCTGCTTGTAGTCCCTTCGGTATCCAGAGTTTCCATGATTCGAAGTCTTGAATTAAGTCTCCTGTTGAATACTCGGTATGTTTATAAATAAGGTTATCTACAATTTTTAAATCTGGAAGTCGCGCAATATTTTCTGATATTCGTTTCTTCAGTTCTTCATATTCTGTAGAGGTGAATTCTTTCGAAGACAAATCAACGATTGGGCCAAAACTCGAAAATTCACTAACTTCATCTTCATCACGACGAGATAATGTATCGGCTACCACATTTTGTGAACCTCGACGATGCTGAATTGAGAAATTAAATCCTTGCAGTTTAAGTGACCAGCGCGCCAATCGACCTAACAAATCTTTCTGATTCATCAACCATTTCAGCGCGGAGTGGTCAGTTATTACCGTGAATTCTTGTCCTTCAATATAAGAACGAAATTTGTAAATACCCTGGATAACTGCTAAGCATTCTAATTCTGTGACGGAGTAGTTGCGCTGAGTTTTAGTGAGTTTGCTGGACATGTATGCTATCGGCATTTCCGTTCCATCACTATTGGCTTGTGCAAGGACACAACCAAGTCCATATTGACTTGCGTCGCATAGTAATAAAAATGGTCTAGAAAAATCAGGTGTACTTAATATAGGTGTGGTAGTTAGCTTTTCTTTGAGTTTTGAAAACGCGTTATCAGCTTCATTGCTCCAACAGTATTTTCTGTTCTTTCTTAACAATTCTGTAAGAGGCATTGAGAGTGTGGCGTATCCGTCGACGAATCGGCGATACCAACCGCACAGTCCCAAAAATCTCCGCAGTTGTTTAACTGTAGATGGTATCGGAAACTGTTTGATTGCAATTACCTTGCCTGGGTCAGTTTTAATTTGCCCATTTCCTATTATGAAACCTAAATACTTAATTTCTTTCATACAGAATTTCGATTTAGCGATATTTATCGTAAGATTTGCGTATCGAAGGTAAGTTGCTATTTCGCTTAAAAGTGACATATGCGAACTAAAATCATCTGACAAAATTAACAAGTCATCTAGGTACACAAATACTCTAGTACGAAGATGTGCTGGTATGACTTGATCCATTAATCGGCAGAGAGTCTGTGCTGCATTACAAAGTCCGAAAGGCATAACCTTGTATTGGTAAAGTGGACGATTCGGTACAGTAAATGCCGTATACTGCCGTGACTTTCTTTCTAGTGGTATCTGCCAAAAAGCGTGCTTCATGTCCAACCCAGTAATATAGCGGGCTGGAGGAAGACGACTCAAGATACCATCCACATGGGGAAGTGGATAAGCATCTTTCCGTGTGTGTTTGTTTACCTCGCGTGAATCGAGACACAAACGAGTCTTGCTTCCTTTTTGTACTAAAACACAATTGCTGCTCCATGGACTATTCGATAGCTCGATAACATCCATGGCCAACATATTATCTATCTCTGCGAACATGAGTTTCTCCCTAGCTGGTGAAACGGGCCAGTGTCGTTGTTTTATGGGCTTGGATTCCCCGACATCGATACTGTGTTCGATAACCTGTGTTCGACCTAGTCCTTCTTTCTCGTAGGAGGGAAGTTTTTGAATGACTAAGTCTAATTCTCGCTGCTGTTGTTCGGAAAGAATATGCATTTTTGGTGGATCGTCTAAGTTGTTGTCTTTTCCAACATCTAGTTCAGATATGCTGTTAGAAGTTCTCATTATATTCTTAAGAAGACCAAAGTCGCGCCAAAAATCAATTCCAAGATACACATCTTGTTTTAGATCAGGAATAATGTAAAATTCAATTGTCTTACTTATGCCTTGATATTTGACATTAGTTGTTAGCATGCCTAGAACTGGACATTCTGCGTTATTGGCTGTTCTAATACGACCGGAGCATCTTTTTGTTTTCGGGTGCATTAACAGTTGAGTGGCGGCTTTGCCGCCGAGACAACAAAGGGTTGCATCTGAATCAAGAAGAGCTATGTATTCCTTATCTTCTATATTTATTTCGGTGTACAAACGGTTGTCTGAATTGGTAAATATAGACTCTACTAGCTTTTTACGACACGAGCGAACTTTCTTCCAAAATCTTCGCATGCGTAGTGTGGAACGACTGCTTTTAGGTTTCCTGTCTAAACTGTCAATTTTACCAAATATACGCTGTCGTGCTGACAGATAGTTTGCGTATCGAGCATGAAAAGGTAGACGTCTATACGATGAGGTTTGGTCTTTATTATCAGAATATTTCTGACTGGTCAGACTTTGCGATGGAATTGCAGTCTGAATTGCGTTATTAAGTTTTAATGGGACGGATGCGCCGGAATCTTCCGCGCATCCGACGGAGGGTTTTCCGAAGGATTGCATGATAGGCAGTTTGGCTTGTAAGTGTCCTTCTTACCACAGCCGTAACAAAAAATAGAACGTGGCTCAAAACAAACGTCATAACGATGCCCAGATTTGCCACAGTTCCAGCATTTGATGCTTTTGTGCTGCATAGCTGCTACTTCTGAAGTTTCATCTAGCTCGGAAACAAAAGGTCTATTGAATCTAGATGGTTGTGTTCTGATCTGTTTACAGAATTGCTCATGTGTACGAATTTCTTCTCGTAGCCTAGCTAATGTAAGTATGTTCAAGTGCATTAGCTCGTAGCGAAGAGACGGTTTGGAATGCCGAATTAAGAGTCGCACTAGAGATTCTTCTTGTATGGGATTTCTTAACCGAGTAACAAGTTTCTCGACTTCAAATTGAAATTCTTCAAAGGATTCTTTTTCACCTTGTCGCCTAGAGTTTATGGATTCCCAAATATCCATATCTGTTTCAATGTCCTCAAATTTCTTCCTAAACTCTACACAAAATGTATTCCAAGTAAAATGTGGATATGTTTTGTGGAATTTCCAGAACCATTCGTTAGCCTTGCCTACCAAAAGTAGATGCAAATGGTCACACAATAGGCTGTGATTACCGTATAAGTTCTGGTTTGTCATAGAGCGTACTCTATATAGAAAATCTTCTGTAGCCAAGCCACTTTTGGAACCATCGAACTTTATATGCCAGTTCTGGATAATGTTCGACACTTTTTCTGGCGGTATTAAGGTACTGTTATTCAAGGATCGATTACTACTATCATTTTGACTCTGATTCATGTTAACGCTACGAGGGAGATCAACGCTCGCAATGGGCGGAGGTGAGATGTGCTGCTCCTTATGTATATGGATATTCGCTAATTGATTTTGTATTAACGCTGTGACATTTTGCATAATCTGCTGTTGTTGATTTCGCAAAGCATTTTGTAATAAGGAATCAAAATGGACCGTACTAGTTGTCTGGTTGGGTACTTCAAAGGTTTTTGACCGTTACTGTTATTATTGATGGTGCAGTGTTGGTTCTGACTATTTTTATTAGTGGACCTGGTTGACATTCCGCGTCGAGGAGTACCTCCTCTACGGTTTCTACCTACTGATCGGTTTCCTATGGAAGTATTAACGTTGCCTTGGTTATCATTTAGGCCAAGCGTTATTAATTCACGTGCTTGTTCAGCTGCATCTAATTCAGCTGCCAAATTGTTATTCGATAGCGACAATTGTCTAACCGTACACGGATTCTTACAAACCGGATAGCTTCTATTGTTTTGGAGAGATCGTAATATACATTGATTGTGAAATTTATGCTTGCATGGCGAGACTGCCGTTAATTCTTTAGAATTCATAGGTTCGTGACAACTTCCACAAAATGGGTCTTGCTGCTGCAAGGCGTCGCTTAAATCTTCGTGGCTGTGCCTAACAGACATTTTGCTAAGTTTATAATTTTAAAATGGTTTATAATAATTTCATTAAATTTTTGGTTCGTCGCTTTCCCAAAAGGATGTTTTCGTTCAGGCCAGTAAATAATCCTATTCGTCAAAAAGTCATTAGTTGTTCGCTTAAAAGAATACTATGGTACTGAAATTAATTTCTTTGAATTGTAAAGGTCGAGCTTCCAATGAATATACTATAGTTGCTCGCGATTCCTTTTTCGATTCTAGAAAAATCAATTGACAGTGTTTATTTTGCGGACTGTTAAATTAATCAAAAAGATATGACAGCTACAAATGGGTTTGATTCGGTCGAACGCTAGTTAAATACCAGCTACTATTCGCTATTCCAGAAATCAAAGTTCCATTCGCACTCTCATGTATTGGTAAATTGCAGCATCCGTTTTACAAAATCGAGAATTAAAGATTAAAGCTACTCGTGATCATGCAGTCCATGCAGGTCGATCAATCCTTTTATCAGAATTGTGATCGCTGTTCCATACTATGGATACACCTGATGTATAAGCTTTAACACTCGTTTTGGTTTGTCCTTTCAAAAATGTAATTTATAGTGGATGGATTAATATATAGATGTGAATGTGAAGCTTTATTGCAATAAGGTCTTATTATTGCTTATGGTGTCGTTTGCTTCTTTTTAAATATTTGATACTAATTGCTTTTCATGGCTTTTTGTTCTGGGTGCCGATGATATACATACACGCAATTTGTATTGGAGCCTTTGCAACGATGTTTACACCAATACCTCTTCTTCTAGGCAACAATTATTCGTATAATTGACAATGAAGATGTTGTATCATCTAGCCTTTTGGGTTAGATGCCAACTATTCTCATAATTGAGAAAAGAGATTATCTCTGATGGTGGTAACATCTCGTTCGGGCCTTAACGTTGGGCGCCATTTTATCTTTATGTAGTATGCGCGTTGAAACGTCTTCTCATCGAAAGGAAATTCAACTTGTGTATGACTGACTAGGCTTCGTGCACTTCTTGCTCCGGGCTTTCTGCTCGCCGGATGGGGCGGGGTTCTTTCCTAATCTGGTCCTACGGCCTCATAAGAATAAAAATTAAGTGCACTTTTACTTCTCTAACTAGATGATAAAATAAAAGGAGGTTCTATGTAAGTCGGCTTGATCAATGAACTGGTTTATGGATGACTGATTTCGAAATAGGGTTATTGGGATGCACTAGATGTCACACGTGCTCCCTTCTTTACCCACCCTGCCTTGGTGACGCCATTGTATGGTTTGGGTCACCCCTTGTATAATCTACATATTATTTACTGTGGCTGCTGAACTATCGCATACCTATTGTTCCTGCGACGAACCATAAAGAGACGATTAAACGGGAGTTTTGTTATAAATGATGCTTACAAACTTCATTTATTACAAATTTTAATTTCGATTTCAAGATAAGACATGACTTGGGTTTCACCAAGTATATAAAATTTAAAGATATTCAAAATATTTCTATGCGCACGGGGAACTAATTTAGATCATAATTTTTAGACATATAGTCGTAAACTGTACTCTCTATCACATGACGGTACGTGGACGTAATTGACTGCCCATAATCATTATTGTTTATACATACGGGGTTTTTAGATATCTTACTCACTCACAAAATCCGCTTCATGCTGTCGTAGGGCCCTTCGATGCAGTAGCTGTTGAGCTGTCGCTGTTGCCAAAAATATTTAAATGATTATGGTAGATTCATGTGTGATGTGTATGGAAAATTATAGATGATCGTGATAATTCCTCATGCGCACATTTTTACAAGGTTTATGCTAGTTATAGGAAATACAAATTAATTAATACTATTGTCAAACTGTAATATTTAGAGATATTTCATGTAGACGAAAGATCTATATTTTATGGCAGTGCCATGTCACCTGGACGTGCGTTGCACGTCGATCGAAATCTGCGTTGGGCACTTCAACACCATACGCAAAAAGGTTAGGTGCAGCCACGCGGTGCGAAAAGTCTAGCGCCGTGGTGCAAGATAAGAATTCCACGTAGTCTCACTGTGTGAAGAGTTGCAGCGCACTCATACATGAGCAAATGTAGCGATACTCCCAAAAATGTGTTATTGGACACCAAGTTGGCCAATCTTACGGGTATCTGACAATGAGTGGTGACCGCAAGAAATCGTTGTCGCTGTAATAATCACAACAATTAGTTTACAATTTGCACGTGATTTGACACAAATATCACCTTTTTATTAAACTTTTTACACTGGCTATTATTATATGAATATGATTCCGATTCCGAGATGCCTTTGGCATATATTATTATTTTGCCGGCGTGAGTTTTAGGTAACTTAACAAGAGTATGTGGACTTACAATTTATTTTGCCACTCGTATTTTATTTTCGATAAATATATATGTCGCATCATTATTAGTCTTATTTTTATTTTCTATGTTCCATCTCTAATAAACATGTCACCTCTAATAAATAAAATTCGTATCGAGCTGTTCTTGTCTTCGTTTCTTTTTGATCGCGGTTCGCTGAGTTCCGTTATGCGAGTTTGACGGATTTTGCTCTGTTCTACATAGCCTCGGTTCGACGATGCGTTAGAGTGAGACAAATGCTTGTCCTGTGGTGAGTTCGGACCAGCATGTATCAAGCGAGATGGAGCGATGTTGAAATGTACACGAGGCACTTATGTTTGAAAACTCTGAGAAAGCAGACGCGTGAATATGTCGCAACCGAGGAAGTGTACGACTCGCGGGCGGAACGCGGCAACAGAGGACCCCGAAACAGTTAACTTCCCGACATCAGAAGTGGGATCGCCTCAGCCCCAAGCCATCACTGATGATCGCCTGTCCACAATTTTGGAAATGCAGCATCGTAATCTATTGGAAATTGTGAATGCCGTGAGGGGCTCGCAGACTACACAAGTAGTTGTACTACCCAAGTTCAACCCTGAGTCCGCCGGTTCAAGTGCAGCCACTTGGTGCTCTACAGTGGACCTTATTGTAGGAGAAAATCCTCTGGATGGCAGTGCTTTGCTCATGGCCTTAACCAAATCATTGGAGGGCAGTGCTTCTAATTGGCTGTCACAAATTTGTTTCGCCGGAATGACTTGGAGCCAATTCCAAGAAATGTTCCTTCAGCAGTATGAAGGCAATGAGACGCCAGCAGCAACAGTCTTTAATGTATTAAACGGGCGGCCAAACGACGGCGAATGTCTTGCGCTGTATGGTAGCCGATTAATAACAACACTTATGGCAAAATGGAAGTCCATGACCGCAGAAGAAATTGCAGTGTCTGTTGCCCTGGCACATGCTGCAAATATAGATGGTAGGCTGCAACGCACTGTGTTCACAACTACTGTCAAAACACGCAACGAGTTGCAGAACGAGCTAAGAGCGTTTTCGTATGGCAAGAGGAAGGACCATCCCGTTCCAGAAAATTCTACCAGCAAAAGAGCTCGCCTACACCCAAATGTTAAGTGCCACTTTTGTGGAAAAATTGGCCACCACAGACAATCGTTGTCAAACCAAACTAAAGCCGACGAGAAGCGTGTCAACGTGTGTCACGTAGTCGAGCCAATTGGGACATTGATATCATCGGGTGAGTCGTATCCATTTTATTTCGACTCTGGAGCCGAATGCTCACTTGTAAGAGAATCTGTGTCCACCCAACTCTCGGGCACACGAATTAACAACATTGTAGTTTTAAAGGGTATCGGAAATAATACTGTTACTAGTACATTACAAATTTTGTCAAACGTAACAATAAGTGGTTACTGTCTCGAAGTGCTTTTTCACGTAATTCTTAATGATTGCATTAATTATAATATTATAATTGGACGCGAAATTTTAAGTCAGGGATTTAGTGCTACTATAACAATAGATAAAATAGAGTTATGTAAAACAAGGTCTGTGCAAACCCTATCTGCTTTGAGTAGTAGTTTTAATCTTGAAAATGTTAATACCGAATTGTGTGGCGAGGATAGGAAAATCTTGGTAAATCTTTTGAATGAATTCTGTGACTCATTTATAGACGGTTTTCCCAAAAATCGTGTTACAACTGGCGAATTAGAAGTACGCTTAATTGATCCAATAAAAACTGTACACAGACGACCGTACCGACTTAGTATAGAGGAAAAACAAATTGTCCGAAACAAGGTTAATGAGCTGCTGTTAGCTAACATCATCCGTCCTAGCAGCTCACCGTTCGCCAGTCCAGTTTTACTCGTTAAAAAGAAAAATGGTTCTGATCGTCTTTGCGTGGATTACCGCGAACTAAATACAAACACAGTTGCAGAAAAATATCCCTTACCACTAATTAGTGACCAAATATCTAGGTTGCGTGGAGCAAGTTTCTTTAGTTGCTTGGATATGGCCAGCGGGTTTCATCAGATACCTATTCACGCAAATTCAATTGAACGCACGGCTTTTGTGACACCTGACGGCCAATTCGAATTTCTAACTATGCCCTTCGGGTTAAAGAATGCCCCATCCGTGTTCCAGCGTGCAGTTATGAAAGCTTTGGGTGAGCTTGCCCATTCTTACGTTATCGTTTATATGGACGATATAATGATTATCGCAGAAACAAAAGAAGAAGCTTTTGTAAGGTTAAGGACAGTTTTGAAAATATTATCGCAGGCTGGGTTTTCTTTTAATATCGGAAAATGTTCATTCCTGAAATCTTGCGTTGAATATCTGGGGTTTGTGGTAAAAGAGGGCGAAATAAGACCAAATCCATCTAAGATAAAAGCATTAGTCGCTTTACCGCCTCCGCAGTCTGTTACCCAAGTAAGACAATTTATTGGCCTAGCCTCTTATTTTAGGCAGTTTGTGCCAAAGTTTTCAGAAATCATGAAACCCTTATATAGACTGACCTGCAAAAACAAAATATTTGAATGGAAACTTGAACACGAACAAATTCGTCAAAAAGTCACTAAATTGCTTACAAATGAGCCCGTCCTTGTTATCTTCGATCCTCGGCATCCCATTGAACTGCATACAGATGCCAGTATGGATGGCTACGGAGCAATTCTACTCCACAAAATAGATAATAAACGTCGTGTAGTTGAGTATTACAGCAAACAAACATCCTTGACGGAATCTCGATATCATTCGTACGAGCTTGAAACTTTAGCTGTGTATAACTCCATGAGACACTTTCGTCACTATTTACATGGGCGACGATTTGTTGTTTTTACAGACTGTAATTCCCTAAAAGCTACTCGCAACAAGACTGAACTAACGCCGAGAGTACACCGTTGGTGGGCATATATGCAGTCCTTCGACTTTGACATAGAATATAGACCTGGTGCCAAAATGGCACATGTTGATTTCTTGTCACGCAATCCACTGCCAACTGCTCGGGTTATTACTGGTGAGGAAGAAAAACATGTTCTATTGGCTAAAATAACGGACAACTGGTTACTTGCAGAACAACAAAAGGATTCAGAGATTTCCACGATTGTTGTTAAAATACAGAACAATGAATTGGGTGAGAGCTTGGCAAAAAGTTATGAAATACGCTCGAAAATGCTTTTTCGCAAAATTCAAAGGAACGGTAAAACTCGTTGCCTGCCAGTTGTCCCCAGATCATTCAGATGGTCAGTAGTGAACCATGTCCATGAAGCAGTTGTACATCTTGGGTGGGAAAAGACTTTAGACAAAATGTACGAATTTTACTGGTTTGAGAACATGGCCAAATATGTTCGTAAGTTCGTTGATAATTGCATTACGTGTAAGTTAACTAAGCCTCCGTCAGGAAAATTGCCAATCGAACTCCACCCCATACCAAAAGTAGAAATTCCATGGCACACGATCCATATAGATATTACGGGAAAATTAAGCGGCAAGAGGGATCAAAAGGAATATATTATCGTTCTGATTGACGCGTTTACAAAGTTTGTTTCTTTGCACCACACGGTAACCATTAATAGTGAAAGTTGTATAGACGCCTTGAAGGCTTCAATTTCCGTATTCGGTGTACCAACACGAATCATTGCAGATCAGGGTAAATGCTTTACAGGCTCTTGTTTCAGTGAATTTTGTTCCATGCAAAAAATTCAACTACACTTAATTGCAACAGGGGCTAGTCGTGCCAATGGACAGGTAGAACGCGTTATGAGTGTGCTTAAACGCATGCTTACGGCGGTAGAGAGCAGCCATCGTTCTTGGCAAGATGCCTTAGGAGAGATACAACTAGCTATAAATTGTACTACAAATCGCATAACGAAAGCCAGTCCTCTTGAATTACTAATCGGAAAAGAATGTAGACCATTTAATATGTTACCAATATGTGAACAAGTTAATAAAGTCGATGTAAATATTATAAGAAATATCGCGAGAGAAAACATTAAAAAGAACGCCTTGTATGAAAAAACTAGATTCGATAAGCACAAAGCCAAATTTGATAACTTTAGTGTTGGCGATTATGTTTTACTTAAGAACGAAGAAAGGCACCAAACAAAATTAGACCAAAAGTATAAAGGACCTTTCCTTGTGACAGAGGTACTTGAGGGAGATCGTTATATTTTAAAATCTTTAACTAATAAGCGGACTTATAAGTACCCACATGAAGCTTTGCGCAGTATGCCAACAGAGGAGATCCCCAAAGAGTTAGATCTATGTGACGATCATGAAAACGTTGAAAGAGACGTTAGAAATCCCTTGGTGGATTCCAATGTGGATGAAAACGTTGAAAGAGACGTTAGAAATCCGTTGGTGGATGCCAATGTGGATGAAAACGTTGAAAGAGACGTTAGAAATCCGTCGGTGGATGCCAATGTGAGCGGAAAGTTACTGAGTTGTTTGAAGACTCAAGTGAATGAGAGGCATTGATGGATTTCAATGCGAGATTGGGGACACATGCAACGTCGCCAAGTTGCCAGTGCTAGTAGGTACACGTGTTACTGTGTTGACTTATTTGATGTCTGGTGACTGGCGGCGTGGCAGGTTGAATTGTCCTAGTGTGTTGCTAATAATAACAAACGATCTTCTTGGTACTTCTGTCACTCGAGTTGGCCGATAACATGAAAAATAAAATTAAAAAAAAAAAAAAGGAGAACCTTTATTAATACTCTGAATTACGTTTAATGTTATCTTTCTAGATTAAGCTTGTTTAATTTTGAAACTTATATTACACACGAGGACGTGTGCTGGTCAGGAGGGCCGTGTCGCATCATTATTAGTCTTATTTTTATTTTCTATGTTCCATCTCTAATAAACATGTCACCTCTAATAAATAAAATTCGTATCGAGTTGTTCTTGTCTTCGTTTCTTTTTGATCGCGGTTCGCTGAGTTCCGTTATGCGAGTTTGACGGATTTTGCTCTGTTCTACATAGCCTCGGTTCGACGATGCGTTAGAGTGAGACAAATGCTTGTCCTGTGGTGAGTTCGGACCAGCATGTATCAAGCGAGATGGAGCGATGTTGAAATGTACACGAGGCACTTATGTTTGAAAACTCTGAGAAAGCAGACGCGTGAATATGTCGCAACCGAGGAAGTGTACGACTCGCGGGCGGAACGCGGCAACAGAGGACCCCGAAACAGTTAACTTCCCGACATATACATATACATATATATTTTCGCTGCGTGATGCTTAGCTTCGGCGCCAATTATTGTGCAGAAATGCGCGTTCAGCATCTATTTATAGACGAAAGGTGGCGCTGTTGAAAATTCTCGAAGCAACTCTAACTGCATTAGCTAACTGTTTAATGGTGTGATATTCTTGATTCTCTTTTGGCACCATTCTTCCGCGAGAGGAATTGAGAGCGCCGTTTTGCATAACAGCTGTTTTGAATTCGCCCTCTGTTAATTCTTAACAGAAAGTGTGCAGAGGAGTTTCAACGGCTGCTGATCAACTTTGGCACACTACAGAATCCACAACCAAACTCGCGCCTATCTGTATGACAGCTGTAGTATATGTCACAATTCCTTTTCTTCATGCATCCCTTTCCGTTCCATCGCATTTCCTGGATAGCTGTAATGTCAGCCTTCAGATTGCTCAGAGTATCCACTAGTTGTTGAGTGGCACCAGGCCTGTACAATGTGCGTACGTTACAAGTGCATACTCTCAGATCATTGTCCTTTTTGAATTTTCCGTGGTCGTCAACGTTTTTCGGGTATCTATCCGAGGCTCCTCTTGCATTCTTCACTGATGTGCTGTTTTCCTTGGGTGGATATCAAGTCCTACGCCAAAATCTAATTTAAGGACTAGGATCCCGCCGTGCAATTTGGTTTATAACTCAGCGGTTGCTAAGTTACAATCCAGGGAAAACCACGTGGAGGTAGTGCGTCAACTTGAAGAAAGCAGGGACAAGGATTCAAGGATTCTCCTGCGACATCCTTGGGCTGGCACTGTGTTGCACTTGACTGGCACTTTGTTTTTTTATCCCACGTGGGAGAGCTTTTGCTTCTTATGGTTTTGACTGCGCTCGATCGACTGCCCTTGGCCTAATATCGGCAGCTTGCATTTCGCTGCTACGCACATGTCGCCGCTGCTGCGTACATGTCGTCGCTGCTTACCCGACGCCGCTGCTTGCATGTCGCCGCTGCCTTCGGCCGATCGTGCCTTGCTGCTGTGACTCTGCTCGCACTGCTTGCCTAGCGTCGCTGCTGGCTGAGCATCGCTGCTGGCTGCTCGTCGCTGCTGGCTGAGCGTCGCTGCTGGCTGCGCGTCGTTGCTGGCTGAGCGTCGCTGCTAGCTTAGCGTCGCTGCTAGCTTAGTGTCGCTGCTTGTCTGGCGCCTGGCGGTGACTGTACTTGCCTATGCACGAGTTTTCGCTGTTTGTTGTTGTTGTGTGTGCCAAAATGTGCAAACGCGCGAGCTCTGGGTACCGAGGCACCGTTATGTGTGCAAGTGTTCGAGGTCTGGGTACCGAGGTACCGTAACTTGTAACTTGTGCGCTGGGCATGGGCGTCGAATGTCTGGTGTTTACTATGTTGCGTACCCTTATTTCTTGTTCCTGCCTATGCCCCTGTCTTTGCCTATGCTTCTCTTGTCTTGTTTAAACATCCTGCTACCGCTTATATTATAATAATAATAATATTAATTAACAAAATGAGGCGTCGCTTCAATGCGGCGAACCTCGACGCCCCGCAAGGCGGCGTGGCTGGTCTTGGGCCGTCTTCCACGGCGTCTCCGCTTGGTCGGGGCTCCCATGGTGCCCTGATTTTCCGTGTCTCGTTGTTGTAAATCTGCTCGTGTTCCTGTAGGTGATCCCTCCGCGCTTCGCCGATGCTCGGTGCCTCGCTGCGTGTTCTCCGGTGTCCTGGATGGTACCTCGGTGTCTCGCTGTCCTTCCTCTGTGTCCTCTCGTCCCTCGGTGTCTCGTTGTCCTTACCCTGATGTCCTGCCTTGTCCCTCGGTGTCTCGTTGTTCTTCTCTTGTGTCCTCTCGTGCTCTGGGTTGTCGAAACGGGTTCCTCTGCCGTGCAACGGGACAAGTCGGTGGTAAGCCTGTGACCTTGTTGTTGTCTGAGGCTGCCGCGTCCTCCGTCGCTTGGTGGGAAGTCCCGGGCGTCGGTGCTGTCTCCACGGGCGTCGGTGCTATCTCCTTGGGCGTCGGCGCTATCTCCTCGGGCGTCGGTGATGTCTCTTCGGGCGTGCTTTGCAAGTGTAACTTTGCTCGGCCGCACCTGAGAGTCGCTTCGATGCCGCACAGGAAGTCCATCCCCAGGATCACGTCGTCCAGAATCACGGGCAGTACCAGCATTGGTACTGTCGTTTCTCTCTCTCCCAGTTGGATCCTCACCCGCAAGGTTCGTGTCACGGCTCGTGATGATCCATCCGCCAGCTTGATCCGGATCAGTGCTGCTCGCTCGTTCTCCGGTGTGCTCAGTTTGGCCGCCATACGCTCGCTAATAAAGCTGCGCGTGGCTCCCGTGTCGATCGTGGCGTCCGTTGTTGTTCCCTCGATGCGCACATTCGCGATGACACGTCCACTCCCGCACCTCAGAGGTGCTATTCCTGGGAACTGCGGCGCGGCGTCTCCAAGTTGTTCCCCATCGGCTGAAGACGCGCAGCATTTCCCGACGTGGTTCGTCGACAACAATCCACCGTGCATACGCCGTGTCGCCCGCACTCCCAACAGAACAACACGCGGCTATTACGGCAGTCCGCCTGTATGTGCCCGGGTTGCGCGCAATTGTAACACACCCGCTGCACATCCTCCTTGGCTGCTCCTGTAGGTGCTACGTTTGGAGTAACTGCTGCCGTTGTAAGGGTCATCGACGTCGCCCTTGCGCTGTTCGTCACTGGATGGTTTGGTGGCTTCGGGTTCTCTCTCCATCGATCAACTTGGCTCGTCGCTTGGCGTTGCAGCTCCTTCGTGATCTCGTACGTGGTCACAAGTTTGCTCAGCTGAGCCAGCGTTCGAAACTCGTGACGGCGGGTGAACAGTTGATACTCCGGCATCATGTTGTCATAGATCCTGTCCAGCTTCTGCTCCTGGGGGTATTTGGCACGTCGCATCATCAGTCGTAGTGCCAGTACGTAGTCCCGGAAACGTTCGTCTTGGCGTTGGGTTCGGGTCCTGATCTCATCCTCCAGTCGTTGAAAATAGCGCGGGGGAAGGAAGAACTCCATAAACTCCTGCTTGAACTCCTCCCAGGTGACTTTGTAGAGGGTGTTGACCCTGAACCAGTCCTCCGCTTGGCCCGTCAGCACGTTTGCTACAGCTACACCTTGCGGTAGTTGTTGGACGTCAATGTCGTACAACGCTGCCTTCTCTTCCAGTTGCTCAATGAAACTCCACGGATCAGTGGCGTTACCATTGAAGGCTACGCCCCATCCCCGTACACGATCGGCCAACTCGTATGAGCCTAACCATCTGTGGCCCGGTCCGCTGGTCCTACTGTTGGCTGGAAGTGCCGCACTGGACGCTGGAGCGGGTGGGACGTGTCGGGTAGTAGCGCTCCTCGAAGGACTCGCTGCCCGTCGAACTTCCAGACTCGGTATGGGGATGACGATTTCGGAGTCGCCTTCCGCCGGTGCCGGTAAAGTGTCGCGTGAGAATGCTCCTGGTTGTTTCAGCTCCGGTGTAACTGCATTGCCTAAAGTGGCCTCTAGCTCCATCGGGCGTTGCAGCTGTTCCTTTGACAGGTCCCCTTGATTGGTGAACGCTGTCAGGCGGCTCCGCATCTCCTCCACTGTACCGCTCGTGTCCAGTCCAAATTCTTTGAGGATGAGCTGTAGCTCGCTCTTCCTCCGGAACGCGATCCAACGTGATCCCATGTTGATATTCGTTGACAACGGAAAAAAAATTCAAAAAAATTTCCCGCGAGGTATGTGTGCCGTGCGTCACTAAAATGTTTCTTGTCCGATCTTGATTCACTGGTTACTATTTTCGTTCTCGTTCACGAAAATGTTCACTTTGAGGCAATGGTCAAAGGATAGCTCGAAAAAAAATGTTTACCCAGGGTGTGTACAGGGTATTTATGTCTGTGAACGTTGTTGACTACTCGCGACTCGGTTGTATTAAATGTTAACTTTTTAGGCCACGATAACAATGCTTGCACAAAAAAGGGTTCTCGCGATGGCAGGATCAAAAAGTTTTTCGTTCGAAGGACGCGCACAGGGTATATGTGTTCGTCACCGATGTTGACGACTTGCGGGTCCGAACGCGACTTGGTTTTATAAAAGTTCACTTTTATGCCACGATCAAAGATGCTTGCACAAACAAAAAGTGTTCCTCGCGATGGCAGGATCAAAGAATGTTTGCTCGTTTAAAAACGTTTTCGACGAATGTGCACAGGGTATATATGTTTGTCAATGTTTTCACTTGGCAGGATCAGAGAATGTTTGCTCGTTTTAAACGTTTCCGACGGATATGCGCAGATATAAAAATGTTCATCAACGTTGTCGATGTTGACTACTTGATGGTCCGTGCGCGACTCGCTTCCTCGGTATTCGGTACCGAGTGATATATACGTATTGCCTGAGTGATCTCGCCACTCAGGCTACGCCGGCGCAGGGAAAAATGGTTAAGCAGTGTAAAAAAAAATCAGAAGGTCAAAGTTTGCGCATACGTCAGTGTGCGCAGTAGTCGTAGACATGTGTGGAACCTGTCCTACGAATTCTATGCAGAACGCCCGTGACCGCAGGTATCTTCGCCTGTACTCCCACAAGTCGCTCGATGGTGTATTCCACCACGCCGCAACTTGTTAAAGCACACGCTCACGCACCCACTCGTCACTAACGTTCACTCACGACACGGACGGTGCGTGTGTACGCTCAGAGTCGCCTACTGGTCAGCGGAGCACCGGCATACCAGAAAGCACGACTCTGCGAATACACACTCACACGGGCACACACGTACACGACACTTTTCACAATGCTCTAGAGGGGAGAGAATTTATCACTGGGTATTTTAAATAATCACGGCTGGTTTTGTTTTCATTATATTAATAACATGGTTTTATTCAATTTCAATAGCTCGCTGTTTTCTCACGCTTGTTCTTATTCTAATTAGTCCCTGCCTTCCTGCCTACTTCGCACCATACGTTGCTCATACTTTTAGCTTTCAATGTATCCTTTTTCACAGCTCACCTAGTTTTCTCCTGCGACAGGATTCATCTTGGTTGGTGAGGTCCTTGGTCCTTGATTTGCACTGTGTTGCACTTGACTGGCACTTTGTTTTATCCCACGTGGGGGAGCTTTTGCTTCTTATCTTTTTGACTGCGCTCGATCGACTGCCCTTGGCCCAATTTCGGCAGCTTGCATTTCGCTGCTACGCACATGTCGCCGCTGCTGCGTACATGTCGTCGCTGCTTACCCGACGCCGCTGCTTGCATGTCGCCGCTGCTTGCATGTCGCCGCTGCCTTCGGCCGATCGTGCCTTGCTGCTGTGACTCTGCTCGCACTTCGCTTGCCTAGCGTCGCTGCTGGCTGAGCATCGCTGCTGGCTGCGCGTCGCAGCCGTTAAATTAATATTATGTGGCTTCATGCGGCGTCACACCCCCCCCCTTACTTCGCCAGGGTTTGGGTGAAAAAATATCTAGACTTTGGTGCGAAACGTGAAACTCGATCTATAACTTAAAAGTAAATATATTTCAGGGTAATTATGGTCACAAAGCCTGGAAGTTAGTGGAAGCCTACCCCGCCCGGTACCTGGTCACCTTCGCTGGTCGCGTCCTCGCCGTGGAATGCCTTCAGGTCGGCATTCGACTGTCTAAGTCCCGGTTTCCACTCCCGGCCGCGTAAATTGTAGTACCTCACACCGTCGAACTTAGCCTGTTCAGGCCGTAGAAAGGCCTCCATGGCCTGATTCTCCATGCCTCGTTGGTGTACTTCATCTCGCGTTCCTGTTGGTTCATCTGTGCTTCGCCGGAGGCTCGTGTCACGGCTCGTGATGATCCATCCGCCAGCTTGATCCGGATCAGTGCTGCTCGCTCGTTCTCCGGTGTGCTCAGTTTGGCCGCCATACGCTCGCTAATAAAGCTGCGCGTGGCTCCCGTGTCGATCGTGGCGTCCGTTGTTGTTCCCTCGATGCGAACATTCGCGATGACACGTCCACTCCCGCACCTCAGAGGTGCTATTCCTGGGAACTGCGGCGCGGCGTCTGCAAGTTGTTCCCCATCGGCTGAAGACGCGCAGCATTTCCCGACGTGGTTCGTCGACAACAATCCACCGTGCGTACGCCGTGTCGCCCGCAGTCCCAACAGAACAACACGCGGCTATTACGGCAGTCCGCCTGTATGTGCCCGGGTTGCGCGCAATTGTAACACACCCGCTGCACATCCTCCTTGGCTGCTCCTGTAGGTGCTACGTTTGGCATCATGTTGTCATAGATCCTGTCCAGCTCCTGCTCCTGGGGGTACTTGGCACGTCGCATCATCAGTCGTAGTGCCAGTGCGTAGTCCCGGAAACGTTCGTCTCGGCGTTGGGTTCGGGTCCTGATCTCATCCTCCAGTCGTTGAAAATAGCTCCTCCCAGGTGACTTTGTAGAGGGTGTTGACCCTGAACCAGTGCTCCGCTTGGCCCGTCAGCACGTTTGCTACAGCTACACCTTGCGGTAGAAATGGGATGCAGTGAACGCGATGGCCTGTTGCGTTATGATGCAGCTGAGGTGAGAGGAGCGGTATCGGAGAACAGAAGCGAGCCTTTAAGGCTATGCTCCCTCCTGTTGTAATGCCTAACGGCGGGGCCAGGAGGGAGTAAGAATGGCGTTTCAACAACAGGCTTCGGCCTGGTGTCTCGAATATCATTAAGATACCACACACGCACAGACACACACACACCCTCGAACACATTCACCCTGTGGCACGTGCGCATGCAAACACGATCATGCATACTCAGTTTCACATGCTCACCTCTCAATCTTTAATACCGCACACCCTCTAACACGTGCGCATGCAAACACGTGTGCATACAAACACGATCATGCATGCTCAGTTTCACATGCTCACCTATCAAACTTTAACACTTCCCCTCATTAATTTTTATTACCCCACTCCACTTTTTGTCCTAGAACCCGCGGCCATTGTCCTAGAACCCGCGCCCATATTACACCTGACAATTTTTACCTACGTGACAGGAGACCACCTCACGTAAATACCTTTTTATCCCTCACGTACCTACATTTTTATCAATCACGTACCTTTTTATCCCTCACGTACCGGAAACCACCTCACTCCACTTTTTGCACCAGAAATTCCCTCACTCCACTTTTTGCACCAGAACCCCCATTTCCTATCTACTTATGTGTGTATAGATGTTTGCATTATAGTGCATTTCGTTTGTCACTGATGATTTTTTTGTGTATTTGGTTAGCTGATGTGTTTTTCTTTGGAATTTTCATTTTATTGTCATTTACAGATAGGCTTGCAACTCGCTATATTTATATATATGTATTTATTCGCAGCATCTGACTCCATTATTAACTAACTTTGAGAGCGATTATAATATAATTAGTATTATTAAGTAACAACTTTTTTAGTTAGGATGATCACTGTGATGTAGATTTATTGACGGTTGTCATTTGGGAAGATCACTGTGATGTAGATTTATTAACGACCGTCATTTGGGAAGATCATTGTGATTAGTTATAGTTTATATGCGGTTATTAAGGCGATCACTGTGATGTAGATTTATTGACAGTTGTCATTTGGGAAGATCACTGTGATGTAGCTTTATTAACGATTGCCATTTCGGAAGATCACTGCAATGTAGATTTATTAACGATCGCCACTTGGGAAGATCACTTTGATTAGTTATAGTTATGCGGTTATTAAGGGAATCACTGTGCATAGTTATAGTAGTACAAGATGCCAGAATCTCAATAAATATATTGCTTATTAGGATCTGCAAGAGAATTATTAATTCCTCCAACTTTACCCGACTCTGGCAGCAGTTATCCAGAGAACTTTTTTCAGCCACTCCACGAGGATTTCATAATCTTCAAAACACGTCTGTGTTCGACGGCAGCTCCAGTAAAAAATAATGAACCGACCCATGGTATCCGATAGTTCGATAGCCTTGATCTACTTAACGATGCAATTCAATACCCACTGATGTATTTTGATTGCGCTCAGCTGATCCCCAAAAGCTCGGTCAAGTTATCAGTGCCTAAATAGGGCCTACTTACAGGGGGGTGCAATTGAACGTTATGTTCAAATGCTGAAAAAAATACCGAAAACAACCAGAGACCAGCGCCACTTCAAAGTCTCTCTTATATAATATTTTTGATAAGGCTCTCTTTCATTTCAACCATATGCAAGCGCAGCTTACCACTCTCGCTCTTATACACGACCGAAATAACAGACTCTGGATTATATATAATTTAATTCATCCTTCAACAGTGACGCGAATCATCTCCGAGCTTTGCTGAGGAATTTTAAACCCTTCGACCATTGAAAATGGTCAAAAAAGGTAAAAATAAATGTATTTAACAAGCAGTTGGCGGCTTGGGAGACCCTAAAACGTATATATATTCCTGCTCTGTACTTCTAGGTGCGCCGATTAAGTCATGTCATCTAAAAACAAATGACCAGGAATTTTATTTAAATCTATTATCTATAAGCAACAACTATAACTAAACAAAAACAAAACAAAGACAAATTAATAATTCATAATTGCAACCTACCTAATTAAATTTATAAAGTAAATAGGAAGTCTCACCTTTCAGCCGAACTTTAAAGAAGCAACAATTTGCTTAGGAGTGAGATAATTTGGACCACCAATATTAGTTTCTGACTAAAGAAACCATAAAATTCATTCTCAAGCATACAAAAAACAAGGGCTTTTGATGTAGAAGCTTACAGAAGAATTGCCTATCGATGTTACTTCATTGACTAAGCCGTTTCATAGAAAGTAAGGTGTACGGAATTACCCCATTGATCTTAATTACCCCACCCTCCCATTAATTATTATTGAGTCGATTAGTTTTATTCATTGGTGTTCAAAAATAGTTATTTATTATTTTTATGTTATGTTATACAAAATGTATAATAATTATATTGTTTTTCAGGAATTTATCGATATATGCACCGAAATGGTCAAAAAATTATGATGATGCCCAGAACACTTAAAGAAGCTTTAGCTGCAAAGGAATTTTTGAGCATTTAACTCAAGAAGCACCTGTGAAACAAGCAACTTTTCCGAGTATTTTTGATCTATTTTTTCTTTTGGATAAATATCAAGTAGATATTCCAGATGAAATCCGTCAACAGGTTGAAGGTCTTGAAAGTGCATGGGCGGATTATATAAGAAAATTGGGAGAAGCCGATGAAATGCTCGATAATAATAGGGATGAATTTAAGAAAATATTATTAAATCAAGCAGAAAAGTTTAAATTAATTATTAAAGAATTTTTAGATGATTTTTTCTTGAAACTTCCTACAGCATCTAATATGTAAATCTTAAAAACTCAATAAAATTCTTTTCATCACTTAAAAATCTTTTACAGAAATCCAAAAACAGCATTAAAATTTCTTAAAATTATATTAGTCAAAGTGGAAGATTGCTTTAAATTTGAAGAAAGTTTAAAAAATGATCTATCTATTTTTAATGTTAATCAACCAGATAATATGGATTTAAAAAACTTGATAATGAAGTTAAAATTG
Organism: Zaprionus capensis; assembly: GCA_018903675.1. Taxonomy (NCBI): domain Eukaryota; kingdom Metazoa; phylum Arthropoda; class Insecta; order Diptera; family Drosophilidae; genus Zaprionus; species Zaprionus capensis. Next base: position 73,674 of record JAEIFN010000225.1, on the reverse strand, counting down.
TTAAAAATATTTGGTCGCTTGTTTTAGACTGGCAAACAAGTTGGGAGACGTGGCGTAATGGAAACTTTTGGAAAATTAACATTGATGAAATGGAAGACAAGGCATTAACTCTTTATAAAGAATTTAGCATTTTAAATAAGCTCTATTATGATCGTCATTGGCAAATGTTAGAGGTAACTACAAAAAGTATAGATAGCTTTAGGCGTACATTGCCCTTGATTACGGCTTTAAAAAATCCCCATATGCGTGAACGACATTGGAAAAGAGTACGCGATGTAATGCAAGTGTAAGTGTAAAAAATATATTTAAATATTTATATACAATAATAATAAGTTATATTAATTTATGTCATTGACTTTTAATATATTCATTAATTATTGTGATTGTCATGACCCAATACAACGTAAATATACTCAAAATTAACATTAACGGTGAAATCCGTTATGCTATAGCCACCAAGTGTTGTAACAAGACTTGTATACATGTAGTTCTTTGTTTATATAGTTTTTATTTAACAAGTAATATAGCTTATAAGTGTAACAAATTATTTATGTTCTTCAAGATTTCACTGATTTAATTATGAAGCCTTATGACGAACTTATTATTTAGGTTTAGTAACAACCGTTCTTGGCAACTTTTGTACTCCACTCTCGACTCTACACTGGCTCCCATTCTATCGATAACTTGCTCTTTTCTAGGGTTGCATTTTAATTAAGGCTACAATGTAGAAGTATCGAAACATTTAAATCCTATTACCACTACTGGTATTCTTACTCGAACCAATTTCCACAATCGGATCAAATCATGGTTTCATATACTCTGCAACTGTAATTGTTTTGACTTAACTTTGAAAATTTGACTTAATATTATTTCATATGAAATTTGACTTGACTTTTAAAAGTTTACTTAATTTTATTTCATATGAAATTTTCATATGAATTTGGACTTAACTATATTTCATATGAAATTTGACTTGATTTTTGAAATTTCACATATATTTATTTCATATGAAATTTTCATATGTAATTTGACTTGACTTTGAAAATTTGACTTAATTTTATTTTATATGAAATTTGACTTGACTTTTGAATTTTGACTTAATTTTATTTCATATGATATTTTCATATGAATTTTGACTTAACTTTATTTCAAATGAAATTTGACTTGACTTTTGAAATTTCAGATACATTTATTTCATATGAAATTTGACTTAACTTCACATATATTTATTTCATATAAATTTTCATATGAAATTTGACTTGACTTTTGAAATTTCACATATGTATATTTATGTAGTTTTTCGTTTATATAGTTTTTATTAAACAAGTAATGTAGCTTATAAGTGTAACAAATTATCAATGTTCTTCAAGATTTCACATTTAACTATGACGAAACTTATTATTTAGTTTTAGTAACAACCGCTATTGGCAACTTTCTGTACTCGACTTCCTACTCTACACTCGCTCCCTTTTTATCGATAACTTGCTCTTGTCTAGGGTTTTAGAACTATCGAAACATTTAATATCGATTACCACTGCGTGTATTCTTACTGCAACCAATTCGCACAATCGGCCTTACTGACAGTACATTCGCCACGAATGGATCAAGCCATGGTTTCATATACTCTGCAACTGTAATTGTTTTTATAGGACCTTCATTATCTCCTATCTTTTCAACCTCATACCTCCCATGATCTTTGATCTCAACCACTTTATATGGGCCCAAATATTTACCTTTTAGCTTTAGCCCTACTCCGTACTGTGTCCTTTTTATGGCTACCAAATCATTAATATTAAACTGTTTCTGTTGCTTTCTTTTTAAATCAAATGCTTTATTATTTTCTTCCTGTATATCCCTAATGTTTTCACGAATTTTTGCCGCAAATTTTCACGGTTTTCTTCTAACTCTCTAATTATGAATTCGCTTACTAAATCTTTTAGTTCCTTATTATCAGAAACGCGCATATCTACTCCAGTTATTAACTTATTATTAGAGGTGCTATGTAGCATACAACGTATGACGATGGTACGGTACGATGGTTGACGGTACGTAAGCACGCGCTGGTCTCCGGTTCATGTGTGTCGGCAAGGAGGTGGGTAAACGTAACATAACCGTTTCAACTCAGGCTCAATCCAATAATAACATAAATAAAAAAAAATCGCGTGCTGTATTGCCTTACGACGATCGCAAAATAGAACCAGAAATCGGGAACAGACTCGGTCGGAGGGAACCGGAGCTCCAGTCAAAGACCCGAATCCCACGACCGAAGGGGAAGAGAACGAGAGCAGTAGTTCGGAAGTAATAAAACTTTATAGCAGCCTTCTGAGCACGCCTCGCTTACTGAAGCGGCTGTTACCCCACCCTTCCATGATCGCCTGTTGCGAGACATAAATATCGGCGATCCATTTAGGCCACTATTTTTCAATGCATAGTTGCCTCATATCCATGCTCCATGAGTCCCGAAAACAATAGTTATTTAAGCTAAATTAATTTTAAAACAATTTATTCCTTAAAATATTAATGCCTTTCCTCACCATCTCATTAACATAATCTTTATTTCATGTATATTCGGAATACTGTTTCTTTCGATTTCTAGTTAAGGATAAGAGTGTATCTTAGTATTAATTCTTAATTTTCTTTTATAACAAGGCGGTATCTCATTTATTTATTTATAATTGTTTCCCTTCATTCATTTGTCATTGGTTGCGAATAGATATATATATATATATATATATAGACTCAGTTGTAATACATAATAATGGTAGACGTAAATAAAAATTGAAAATCATGCAAAACTAAATAAACCAAAGAAAGGCAAATTATCAGAATAAACAATCAGGTTTAGAAATCATATCAATTAAACATTTAAAAATGATAATACAAAAAAAAAATTAGGAAATTAAAGAAAAATCAAAATCAAAAATAATTAATTAAAACTCAAACATGAGTAAATTAAATTGAAAATTCGATTGAAAATCAAAAATAATAAACTAAGTTAGATTTTAAAGAAATCTAAGAGCTACCTAAACTGCCAAATTAAAAATGAAAATGAGTACAGGCTTGAAGAGCAGTAACTCCCAAAATCAACAAAAGTGAAAAACAAAATAAAAGAAAAATAGCCAAGCAATAATTAATACGAATCACTCACAGTTTGTTGTTTTCCATCGACGAAAGATCTTCCGTGGTGTGATGTAATTTTATGTGTGTGGGTATAGATGTTTGCATTACAGTTTTTATCGTTTGTCACTACTGATTTTCTTTTTTTTTTTTCTGTGTATTTGGTTAGCTCACGTGCTTTTCTTTAGAATTACCTTTTTATGGTCATTTGCAGATAGGCAGAGGAAAAAAAAAATAAATTATTGGCAACTCTCGATATGTATATATATGTATTTATCACTGTGATGTTATAATTTTTATTAACTTATTAAGGCGATCACTGTGATATTGTAATTTTTATGAGCTTATTAAGGCGATCACTATGATATTATAGTTTTCATTAACTTATATAAGGCGATCACTGTAATATTATAGTTTTTATGAGCTTATTGAGGCGATCACTGTGGTATTAGGTTAGGTAAGGTTATATCGGCAGGCCCCCAAGTGGTGGCCTCACATAGATCAGTATGATCCTTAGTGTTGCCGGATAAGTGATGGAGGCTGTTAATTTCTCGATTTAATTATCCCAGTCTAGTGTGCTGGTTAGTTTGGCAAAAGCCAGGAGTTTTTGGGGTGCCAGGCCCGCTGCTTCTTTCAGTGATGCAAGCAGGCGGCTTCCAAGGCATTTCGCTCTCGAGGTCATGCGGGGCAGTTGCAGATGAGGTGCTCCAGAGTTTCTTTTACTTCTGGTACCTTGCATTTCCTGCATTCTTCATTGTCGGTAATGGCCAACTTCTTAGCATGTGTTGCGGTCAGGCAGTGACCCGTGGGTATACCCGTCATTATTCTGCAGTCTTTTCTCGGGAGCTGAATTTGGCCAATTTCGCGTTTGCATGGTTGCACATAGTACGGGTTATCTTGCAGTTAATAGTGCTGTGCCACCTTCTTCCTGCTCTTACTGCAGCGCTTTCCTCTAAGCTGTGGCTTATAGATCGTAGCGGTATCTTCAGGTCTTCAACTGTCAGTTGTCTAGATTCGGCACCCTCCTTCGCTAGCCTGTCTGCCATCTCGTTTCCGTCGATGCCCTGGTGGCTGGGAACCCAAAAGCTGCGCACCTTCGAGCGGCTGCTTAATGCATCTAATGCTTCTCTGCTTGCCAGTACACTTTCGGACTGTCGACAAAGATGCTGACCCGATTCTTGTTGAGCGTTGTAAAGTTCAATTCTACATACATATTTCTCTTGAATGAATTGGGTTGTAAGTAATGGAAATTCTAAACAAATCGTCTGATCCTAATCAGAATAGTTGACTATTTCTATCCATGCGTTGTAATTGTCAGCTGTATAGAGTCCTTGTTGAATGTAAACATTATCTACTAATTCTACGGAATCAAGTAAAAATGGTCTCTGTTCACATTCGACTGGTATCTGCACTCTCATTCCCGAACTGGCTTCGACATTAAATATATCCGTAGCTCTATTTCGTTCAATATGAATGGGGATAGTTGCCGCAGGGGTTTGTAAAATTAACATTTTAAGATCTATATTTGCTTTTATAGTACATAAGATGTCAGGACCTGTTAGTCCGTCGAAATATTCATGAAATTTTAGGATTGAAAATATAAAAGTGTATTTTAAATAAAATTCGGAAAATGCTGGATATTCGACCTTTTCGGTGACCTGAATTTTCTTTAATACAGTTTTTATGACTGTATTTGTGCTTAAGGGTTCTCTCTGCTGAAGCGGAACAAATTTAGGATCGATAAAGGAATTCGATGCCCCTGTATCGATTAAAAAGCGTAGCTTCCTACCAAACGGTGAGCTAATCAAAATATAGGGTAGTGTCGATCCGTGTTTATCCTAATAACTTTTTAGGTACCCTGTCTGCTCTCTGAGGCTGGTCTTTGAAAATTTACAGTTTCCTCTAAATTGTGAAGTGCTGGTTGCTCCGAAGAGGCTTCCAGATTGTTAAATCTGCTAGTATTAGTCTGACGTAAACTATTGAATTTTCTGAAGTCTGAAATACGATTATTATGTTGATTTGCTGGGTACCGTCGTCTCTCCTGCATGTACTCATCCCTCTCCTGAATGGATATATCAAATGCTTCATCCAACGTATTTGGTCTAGAAGCTTTGACCACATTCGGGAGTGGTACAGTTAGACCCTTAATAAAGGTTTTCAAGCAAAGAGCCATATAGAAATTCTTTTTTTCTAGAATAGCTAAAGCTGGTAGTTCCTTTGAATCGGCCATGCATGTCAATACTCGTTTTAGATCCAAAATGGTATCATACAGTTTTGTTATTGGCAGCCTTCTAAAAGGAACATATTGTAGTTCCTCTATTAAAGTCAGTTCGTCCCTGTTGTCTAGTAACTTTCTTGTTAGATTCCTCTTAATTTCATCCCAGTCTAATGGAGTATCCCATCTATCTAACAATTCATTCGCTTTGCCCTCTATTTTATTCCTGATCGCTCTTAAATACATTTTCCATCTTGGAGTTTGCTCTGTGTCTCTAAACATCAATAAAATCTCTTCCACGCTTTCTATGAATCTCTTAAGTGCGTAAGGGTTACCGTCGTAGGTCGGAAGGTACTTAATAATGTCTGGGAGCCCGGCAGGCAATTCATATATGCTGGACCCCGACGTATTTTGAGGAGGGTTACTCATTCTTAAGCTTGTGGTTATGTCTGTTGAGGTAGTTTCGGTTATGTTTCTTATAAGGGTGGGTGTTTTGGTTGTCTGTCTAGTAGTCCGAGTTAGATTAAGAATAGTAGATTTAGTCTTATGCTTAAATTTTGTTGACATTAAATATTATCTTATCATTATCTTAATATACAGTGTGGTTTGGTGTGTGATGAATGCTTTTATTATAGGTTCAATACCTGCAATGATACTTGGATTAATATATGGATTGTGTGGAATATATTTCATTTGGTATTATAAGATGGAGGCAAGGTTACATTGTATTAATGTGTTGATTTGTTTTAATTTTTTAATATGTTATCTTCCACATTCATGACATACTAATAGACTCATACGTTGCAAATGAAAATTTCATTGTATTTGGCTCTGTGAAGGCAATCGACTCACTACAGCGGTCGAGAGATTACAACACAGCTACCAAATGGCCGATATGGTCGTCTCGTATATCACCAATGTAGGGTTATTTCTTGTTTGATCGTATCTAAGTTGTAGTTTTACACTAGTTTGTGTAGACTGATCTGAAATATGTATGTTTCTATGGTTCCATCGCGTTTGTGTGGTTCCGTCGCGTATCAGTGACCTGTTCGAACATAATTGTTCGCGTCCAACTTGACGGAACCTCCCTCCACTACACGTCGACACTGTGAACAACCGTGTACCACTGACTTGTTCGAACATAATGTTCGCATCGAGCCTAGCAGCCCTCTCACAGCACTTCCCGGTTCTTTGCTTCTACGCTGCATTCTAACTATAGTCTCATTACTTTCTGTATGTATGTATATATGTAGCCCTTCTTTTTGTATAAAAGTGCTTCTTATTTTTTTGTATAAAAGTGCTTCCTATTTAGAGCGGCATCTGATTGTTTTGTATCACAGTGCTTCTTATTTAGAGCGGCATCTGCTTTTATGTGTTCCCCGTAAAAATTTTGACTATCATTTCGATCCATTTTTTTTTTATATATTTAGTTTTTTTGTTGATATTTAGTTTTTAATAATATATTTATTATTATGATATATTTATATATTTATTTCGTTTTTATTTCATTTTCTTTTTCATTTGGTGAAATAAAAACTTCGTTTTACTTTTAAGTGCAGTTAAGGGACTCTTCCGTCTTTTTAAAATATCACTCTACTCACAAATTTTTACTTGGAATATGCAATTCGCTCCTGGTTATCGGCTGCGCCAGTTATAGATGGGCCGTAGCTCCACGTGGACAGTTGGTTAGGTTATATGTTTTACTTCCAAACACAGATTAGGTAACAAATATTTCTTTATGACTTCTTTTTGTATTTGAAAATTACATTTAATGTGTAGAGTTAATGTTCCGGTTTTTAGTGTGTCTCTTCGTACAATCAAAATGCAAGTGGCCATGCGTCGCAAAAACTTCTTTTGCCTCACGCCGAAACTGCACTAGACATCGGCTACAACGCCTCGCTATAACGGTCCTTTCAAAGCTACAAATTTAATCTGACCAATCAACGCACAATTAGAGGCTGATGCAACATTGTAGTTATGGTGAAATGTCTTTCTGGTATTTTCGAGACCATGTACGCTCAAAGTGTGTGTGTAACATGTGTATGAGCTTATTTTATAATATATGGTTATTCGTGTATGTGGACTACTGAGCTGTTGTTGTTGTGGCCCTTGATGCCGTTGTCATTCAGCAGAATCTGGACGGTTTCAGGGGAGCGGGGAATGTGTAGTGGTAACTCGCGCAGTGCTCGTGAAAAACGATCTGTGGCAATATGTAGATGGGACAAAACCATGTCCAGATAATCCAACGCAGATAACGGAATGGAAAACATTCGACGAAAAAGCGCGTGCAGATATACTACTCTCTATTAGTACATCAGAATTAACAATTATAGAGAACTGTGAAACATCAAAAGAGTCTTTGCTGAAATTACAAGAAACATTTCAATCAAAGGGGCCTGTGCGGAAGGCAAACTTGTTAAAACGTGTCGCTCTATCACGGATGCATGAAGGAGGTGATGCAAGGCTGCATATGCATAATTTTTTCGATGCAGTAAAAACACTTAAGGAAATCGGAAATGATTTACTCGCTATTCTCCTATTGTACAGTTTACCCGATTTCGTTGTGCCATGGAGTCCCGCGACGATTTGCCAGAGCCTGAAATTCTAAGAATTAAAATTCTAGAAGAGTCGGAAGCGCGGCAAACGAAAAGTGAACGCGGCGAACAAAACGCATTGTACGCGAATAACGGAAAATCCAAAGAACGTAATGACAAGATACACAAAGAAACGAGAAAGTGCTATGCGTGCGACAAAGTCGGACATATTGCGCGCAACTGCCGAAACAAACCAAAAAACAAAAACGTGAAAAGTGAAACAAAAAATCCCGAAAACGGTAAAAACCGAAATGAAAAGGAAATATCAAATTTAACGTGTGATAATTCATTCTTTGCCGAAAATCAAAACGGAATGTGGTGTCTAGACAGTGGATGTAGCGCACACATGTGTTCGAACGCAAGTTTATTCGAAAGCGTAGCAGAAGTCGAAAAGACTCTGCATTTGGCAAATAATGAAACAACCAAAGTAAATGGTGTCGGTGACGTGCAAATAGAAATAAAAGAAAAACGAAAAAACAATGATGTTACATTAAAAAATGTTTTATTTGTCTCTGATTTGAGACAGAAATTAATATCAGTATCAAAAATAACTGATAAAGGATATGAAGTTCATTTTCGAAAAAACGAAGCCGTAATTTTGAAGAACAACGGTGAGGAGTGGTTGCGTGCAAAACGATACTATGTAAATATAGAACAATATCAAGCGAACAAAATCGATTCCGAAAACCACAGTGATATTGATTTGTGGCATTACCGTACGGGACATCTAAATGAACATGACTTAAAAAGGTAAAGTGCACGGTATGAACATAAAAGCAAACGAAAAGTTATCCAAATGCGAGATATGCATAACTGAAAAACAAGTAGCGAACAGCTATAAAAGCGCAATTGAAAAACGTACAAATCATTTGTTGGAAATAGTGCACAGTGATGTGTGTGGACCTATGCGTACAGAGTCATTAAGCGGTCGGAAGTATTTTGTAACTTTCATAGATGATTACTCACGCTATTGTGAAGTTTATTTTCTCTCATAGAAATCTGAAGTCTTCGAGGCCTTCAAAAATTATAAGGCAGCTGTGGAAAACTTTACTGGTCACAAGATAAAAAAGTTACAAGGCGACAATGGAAAAGAATATCGAAATCGGATCTTTGATGATTTCATGAACAAGCACGGAATCGGACGACGATTTACAGTCCCACACACACCGCAGCAGAACGCATCGCAGAGCGATACAACAGAACACTTTTAGAGATGGCAAGGTGCATGACGCGACAGGCTGGCGCTCCACCACGATTTTGGGCAGAAGCTGTTAACACAGCATGCTATATAAGAAATAGGTGTCCTACAATAGGACTATCTAGTGAGATACCATACACTCTGTGGACGAGTAAAGTACCTACCATGTCATATATACGAATATTCGGTATCAAGGCTTATGCGTTATTAAAGGGTAAAAACCAAGGAAAATTTGAATCACGTTCTGAAGAGTGCATTCTGATCGGGTATTCCAAAGAATCAAAGGCATATCGGTTGTATGATCCGAGAAAACGCATCGTGATAGCAGCAAAAGATGTAAAGTTCATAAACTCCTCTGGTTTCAAAAGTGAGTATCAAGAATTTTACGAAAATGAGCAAGACAACGTCGAGGTATTTATAAAAGCTGGTGGACACGAGAATCAAGAGGAGCACTCAAGCGACGAAGAGTCCGAAAAGGAAGAAAAACAACCTCAAGAAACGCGACGTGGCAGAGGGCGTCCAAAATTGCTCCGTTCTGGACGGCCAGGCAGACCGCGCAAGGTCTATGAACCAGCAACCAACTTAAGAAACGCAAATGAGCGTGCCGATGATACGAGCAATGATTCATCTATAGAAGACATATTCGAGGAATGTGAAATGGCTTTCATATCAACAGATGATCCAACAACATACCAAGAAGCGGAAAGCTCCGAGGATGCTGCAGATTGGATGGCAGCCATTGAAGATGAGTTCATGGCACAAGTTTTGAACAATACATGGAAAATTGTTGAAAGACCAAATGACCGAAAATAATTGGCAACAGAATGTTATTTCGTACAAAAGAAAATAACACGTCAACAGGCAAGAAAAAGGCGCGCTTAAGGCTATGCGCAGAGACCAGGAGAGGACTATCATGAATCCTTTTCACCAGTGGTTCGATTTACTTCGATACGATTACTTGCTGCCTTAGTGGCAGAGTACGATATGGAGATACACCAGATGGATGTAGTTACTGCCTATCTAAATGGTGAATTAAAAGAGGATAAAAGTCTCACACATCTCAGTGAGACTATTATGATGAAAAACATCGGGCCAGTGAAAACATGCTTGGGCATTGAATTTAAACAAAATTTGCAAAAACATCCGATCTTCATTTCGCAGGCAAATTATATAAATAACATTCTTAGGCGATTTGGAATGATGGAGGGCAAGCCAGCACTAACTCCCATTGAGGCAAATTCAGTGTTGCAGCGTCCTGTAGACGCAGATGAAGGAGAAATGAATAAGTATCAAAACTTAAAAGGTGCCTTAATGTTTCTTTCAGTAACCACTAGACCAGACATTACGTATGCTGTAAACTGCATGAGTCAGTTCAACGCAAAGTACACTGTTGAACACTGGAAGGCAGCAAAACGCATTCTTCGATACCTAAACGGTACAAGAGATTTCGGTCTCCTGTATATGCAAACAGGAAATGAGATGTATGGAGTTGTTGACGCTGACTGGGGCGGAAACTTATCAGAGCGGCGTCCATACTCTGGGCAGGCATTCACACTGGCTGGCGCCGCTATAAGCTGGGAGGCGCGAAATCAGCGCACGGTTGCTTTAGCAAGTACTGAATCCGAGTATCTGGCCTTATCAGAAGCAGCTAAGGAGGCTTTATTCTTGAAGGCCCTTCTAATCAAGATTGGGCAACGATGCGAGAAGGTGCAGTTATTCAATAATAACCAGAGCGCACAAAAATTGGTGAATGGTTTTGGTTTTCATCCACGAACGAAACACATCGATGTACGTCATCACTTTATACAACGACTACACAAGAATGGTGACATCGACGTCGACTACATGCAGACGGAAAAGATACCAGCAGATGTCCTGACGAAAGGTTTAAGCAGTGCCAAACATTTTAGATGTATTTCGTCATTGGGCATCACTCGTATTTAAATTAAGATTTTAAATTTTCTGAATTATATTGCTACTTTGAGAGAGCGTCTTTGAATTTGTAACGTCATAACAAAGCAGCAAACCTGGTCACACTAGAATTATATAAGACTGGCAACGCCAGTACTTACTTGGTAATAAAACCAGCAAAACTCGATAAATTCCCGTGGATGATGCCTTTCAAAAGTAGAGAATATAAATTTTTCTCACTTTGAATTTGTTAGAGGCAGGTCACGTTGGCTTGTCGTCAGATGAGAAAAAGAGATGGACCAAGGGCTTAGATATGCAAAGCTCAACTTTTTCTATGATCGATATTAATGATGCGATAGTTTGTTGAGAAAGGGCTAAGCTAGTCCCTAGAAACTTCATCAACAATAATATCGATAACTTAACGAAAGATCAGGAATGTACACTACAGCCACAAGTCATTTTAAAGCTTTCTTGAAGCCAGGGAAATGACTTGAGAAAGATTCAAAGAGGACATCCCGACGCTTTTACTGCTTTAGATCCTTCGCGTGATAAGTACCTAGCTCCCTTTTCTGCAGATCCTCCAATACATAATACGCTGATCCGAATTTCGCTTTTATCCTGGATTTGATCCACTGAAGATTCAACTTAGCATTAATTTGCTTAGCGAAATTGCTTTGCGCGAAATTTCTTCGAAAGATTCCCTGCCCCACACAGTAAGACACCTCGCATGAGCTCAAGTTATACTGCCTCTCATTGATTTCAAACGCTTTAGATACATTTGCCTTGAGTTGCTTCCTTAATGCTACAAGCTGATCTTCTCGCGACAATACGTCTTCAGCCTTTCCCAAAAGATGAAACTTGTTGAGGAGTTTATAATTGCTGCCATGTGTTGCCATGTTAAAGCCATAAAGCGCGAAATAAGGAGAGCAACCTATGCTTTTGTGGTGAGCATTTCTCAGCGCGCAACTTATCGCGTGAATATGTCTATCCCACTCATTATGACTATCCGATAGGAACGCGCGAATAACAGCAATCAAAGAGCGATTGATGCGCTCGGACGCATTCGATTGTGGTGAATATGCAGCCGTGTACATGTGACGAACCTCCAATGACGTTAGCCAAGCATTAAAATCTTTGCTTTTGAGCTGAACGCCATTGTCACTAACAACGCATGAAGGAATGCCATAAGTCAAAAAGATTTGATTCTGGAGAAATTCCTGTATCGGTGCAGTAGTAAACTTTTTCAGAGGACACAGCCAATGGAACTTCGAAAAATGGTCCAAGACTATAAGAAGCCCTATGTTTCCATTTTACTGCGCGGATACGGGCCGAGAATGTCGATGTATAGACGCTCGAAAGGTCTATCCGTCGTGGCAGCTTTACCCATCGGAGGTCTCAAAGTGACATTTGGAGCTTTTGTAGCCTTGCACACGTCGAAATTGCGTACGTAATCCCTCACCTGAGTGACCATTCCGGGCCAAAAGAAATTACGCCTAATGAGTTCCAAAGTTTTGGCCATGCCGCCATGAGCACTGGTCACCGTGTTATGCAAACTATTGACCACAGACTCGGTTAACGCTTGCGGAACCCAAAGTTTCCATGCGACTGCTCACTAACTGCTGTGCCGTCGGTGTGTTGTGTGCGTATGTACAGATATTGATCCTTGACTTTCCGTTCAGGATAATTACCATCAGGGCTTAAAGCCTCTTCGCGTAATTGACGATACTCTGCATGGGGAGAATGGGGAGAATCTAAGGATATGACTGGCTTGAGCACTTCTAGTGCTTCTACCTCATTTTGGTAAATTCGGGATAGTGCATCAGGTACTACATTATCCTTCCCTCTACGATGACTAAGACTGAACTTGTAACCTTGCATGCGCATGGCCCACCTGGCCAATCCACCCTTGAGGTTTGGTTGACGCATTAGCCAGAGGAGACTCGCATGGTCTGTAATTATCTCAAACTCCTGCAGCTCGAGATAACAACGGAGTTTTTCGATGGCCAGCACTGCAGCCAAGCTTTCACGTTCTGTGACACTGTAGTTGCGTTGCGCCGAGTTGCGTTTCTTCGACATGAAGGCAACAGGGCGCTCTTCATTGTCATCTGACAACTGAACCAATACTGCTCCCACGCCACAATCACTAGCCTCGCAATGAACATAAAATTTCTTTTCAAAGTCAGGATTTTGTAGGACGGGGGCTGAAGTAATAACTTCCTTCAAGTTTGTAAAAGCGACTTGAGCTGCATCCGTCCACACAAACTTCTTTTTTGAAGATAGAAGTTCTGTTATCGGAAATACCAGCTCAGCAAAGTTCTTGATAAATCGCCTACAAGACCTAGAAAACTCCGAGCCTGCTTCAACGTCTTTGGTGGTGGCCAGGAGTTGATGGCTTCCACTTTATTTGGATCTGTGGCGATGCCGCCATGCCCTATCAAATATCCCAAGTACCCCACCTGTGTAACGCAAAAGTGACTCTTTGAAATGTTGTGTGACGCCGCATTGAAGCGACGCCACATTTATTATTTACGCGGAAGTACTTAATAATTGTCATTATTATTATAATTTAAATAAATAAGTTATTGTTGGGAATGCATCTGGCAACCCTATTTATCAACGCCCTTTGGTCACACTGATCCGAGCGTCAGTGTGGTAAGAAAGCTTCTGCCGGTCTGTGTACAACGGCAGTGCGCGCGTCGTCAATTAAATATAAAACCAACAATCACAAATAAACTTTGTACATCCGCATTAAATAAAACCTAAATAACCAACAGGTTATGGGCCCAGCACGCTTCCACTGCGCGGGTGTACGAAAGCGTCTTATTTAATTGCAACAGATTGCAATTGTGCTTGTGTAGCTCAATTGCACAAAGTAGTGTGCAAGAATTGCGATCAGTGGTGAAATTAAATTTTTTTACCAAGAACAAATGTGTGTGTATGTCATCTAAGTAGCGCCAGAGTGATCGCATACGCGTCGAGCTCCAAAGTAAGAACATTATTACAAAATGAGTGTTAACAATGTGCGACTCGAGCCTTTGGGCAAAGACAATTTTGATACTTGGAAAATACAAATCCAAGCGCTGCTAATTAAAAATGACAATTGGAAATATGTTAACGGAACATGTGTTAAAACCGAAGAAAACAATGCACAGTGGGACAATCAAGATGCAAAGGCAAAATCAGACTTGATTCTATCCATGTCAACTACGGAGTTGAAACAAATAAAGAACTGTGTCACGTCAAACGCTGTATGGAGAAAGCTACACGATGTTTACCAATCTAAAGGGCCAGCTCGCAAAGCATCCCTATTGAAGTCGTTAATTTTGTTAAAATTAGGCAATGGCGGTGATATGAGAAATCACATAGATAAGTTTTTCGATATCGTCGATAAACTAAATGAAGTAGAGTTGGTAAATATAAATGATTTGTTATCCATACTGTTGTTGTATAGCATTCCTGAAGAATACGAACCGTTTCGTGTAGCGATCGAAACTCAAGACACCTTATTGACGCCAGAAGCACTTAAGATCAAGTTGCTTGACGAATATGAAGCCCGAAAAAGGAATAGTAGTGAGCCTACTCCTGGAGCGCTTTTTGTAAACAAGAAGTACAAAAGCAATAAGGAAAAGGAAAGGAAAACTGAACAAAAATTCAAGTACAGGTGCTATGAGTGCGGAAAAGTTGGACATAAAGCAGCGGAGTGTAAATCAAAAGATCAAGACAGTAACAATAAGTCGAGCATGAAGGCAGAAATAGCAAACTCTGTCAGTAGTGAGCAGAAAGGCTGGTGTTTGGATTCTGGAGCGACATCACACATGTGTTCGCAGGAAAATAGATTTGAAAAGGTCAGTAAAGCAGAGTGTTCAAATCTGAAGCTCGCAAATAATGACTCGACAGAGATAGAAGGTTGTGGATTAGTTTCGTTTAATCCAACCAAGAGTTTCTCAGTAAACCTTTTAAACACGCTGTATGTCCCAGATTTAAGGGAAAATCTGTTGTCCGTCTCAAAGATTTGTGATCATGGCTATAACGTCTTATTCAAGAAAGACGGAGCAGAAATAGTAAAAGTATCTAATGGGCAGATAGTGTTTAGAGCCAAACGTAAGTTAGATCTATACTATACGGAAGAAATAAGAGAGAGCTGCCAGGTATCAAGTCATAATCAAAACGATATCAAAGAATGGCACGAACGTTTTGGTCATCTCAACGAAAAGGATCTCAAAGCTGCCATACAACTACGTATGGTCCAGGGAGTAAGAGTAAACTTAAGCAGAAGTTTACCACAATATGAAGTATGCATTAAGGGGAAGCAATCTCAGAAACCGTTCCCATCGTCGAGCTCCAGATCCCGAGAAGTCCTAGAATTGGTCCACAGCGACGTATGTGGTCCTATGCGTGTGCATAGTCATGGAGGCAACCGTTATTTCGTGACTTTTATAGACGACCATTCAAAGTGGTGCGAGCTATATACAATCAAGGCAAAATCGGAAGTTTTAGAAAAATTCAAGGAGTTTCAAAACTTTGCTGAACGTAAGACTGGAAGGAAGCTGAAGACATTGAGATCAGACAATGGAACAGAATATACGAACAACGAGTTCAAGAAGTACCTGGCGGGTGCAGGTATTCAACACGAATTCACAGTCGAGTATACCCCACAGCAAAATGGAGTAGCTGAGCGCGCTGTATGATGATACAGGCAGCACTACCTCCAAGCTATTGGGCCGAAGCAGTCAACACTGCAAGCTATATAAGGAACATATGTCCGTCGAGTAGCCTGTGTGGCGAAACACCTTTTAAACTGTGGAATAGACGTATCCCAGTTGTGAAACATCTACGTACGTTTGGGCAAATTGTGTATTCGCTCAACAAACGACCAAAAGGCAAGTTCATCCCAAGATCGAAGAAAAGCATATTCATAGGTTACTGCAACAATGCAAAGGCATACAGGCTGTATGACCCGGAAGCAAGAACTGTGCTGAAGAGTCGTGACGTGGTCTTTACAAACCAATTTGGTAAAGATAACAACTTCGAGGAATTTGCCGAAACGGATGGACAAGATGTAGAAAGCGTACCTACAAATCAAGAAGAAACTGATAACGGCAGTGAAAGTTCATCAGACGAAGCCCATCCGGAGGTGCAAATGAAGCGTGGCCCTGGCAGGCCAAGGAAACAACGTACAGGTAAACCTGGTAGACCGAAATTAATCCACAATCAGATCGTTGCAGCTCCAAACGAATCTGAGTCGGAAGATGAGTTCTTCGAATCAACGTGTTTCATAAGAAAAAGCGACGAGATGACTGCGAGCGACGCTCTCAAAGGTGCACAAGGTCCTAAGTGGAAGGACGCAATGTTGAGCGAGTACAGGGCTCTCCAAAAGAACGGTACCTGGCAAGTTGTAAAACGACAGCCCAAAATGAAAGTCATCGACACGAAGTGGGTGCTACGCACCAAGTATAAGCCGACTGGTGAGTTGGATTGCCACAAAGCACGGCTGGTAGCCAAGGGCTTCACTCAGAGAGAGGGGATAGATTACAACGAAACGTTCTCCCCTGTAGCCCGAATCGGTTCAATACGAACAGTAATAGCTCTTTCCGTAGAGCTAGGGCTAGATGTATACCAATTGGACTTCAACAGCGCATACTTGAACGGAGACATTGAGGAGGAACTCTACATCAGCGTTCCAACAGAGTTTCGCGAAATATTGTCATCCAAAGAGAAGCAAAAGTATGGTCAAGGAAATGTATGCAGGCTGAACAAGGCTTTATATGGGTTAAAGCAGAGTGGACGGCAATGGTATAGAAAGTTGGACAGCAAATTGAAGGACATGGGTCTACGAACACTTTCGGCGGATAAATGTATTTATCTAAAGAAAGAGGGAGACAGGATCATCATCGTGGCATTGTATGTGGATGACCTGATCGTTGCTGCAAATGACGAGAATATGGTAGTTCTTCTGAAGTCCGAGTTGTCAAGAAGTTTTGACATGAAAGACTTGGGGAAGCTATCTTATTGTTTGGGAATCGAGTTCTCCCAAAACAAAGAAGATAAGAGTTTTTCGATGTGTCAGTCGAAATACGTCAAGGATGTTTTGAAGCAATTCAACATGGAGGATTGCAAGCCAGCAAGCATACCAATGAACGTGAATGAAAAGCTATCAGTCGAGATGTGCCCGCAAACTGAAGAAGAGCAAGCTGAATCATCAAAAATCCCGTATCAAAGTTTGGTTGGAGCCTTAATGTGGCTGGCAGTGTCTACACGTCCGGATATTGCACACGTCGTTAGTGTCCTGAGCCAATACAACACGTCCTACGGCAAGCAACACTGGGTTGCAGCTAAGAGGGTATTGCGTTACTTGAAGGGTACTCCAAACCATGGATTATTTTTCAAGCGAACTGGTGAACAGTTGGTCGGCTATGCAGATGTCGACTGGGCAGCAAATACTGATGATCGCAGGTCTTTTACAGGGTTTGCATTTAAGATGTCCGATGCGGCGGTATCCTGGGAATGTCGCAAGCAACGAACTGTTGCGTTGTCGAGTACGGAAGCAGAATACATGGCGCTATCTGAGTCGTCCAAAGAAGCCGTCCACCTTCGAAGTTTTCTGCAAGAGATTATGGGGCAACTGGGCACCACCACAATCTACAACGACAACCAGGGAGCTGGTCAGCTCACAAGGAATCCGATATTCCATAAACGGACGAAGCACATTGACATCCGCTACCATTTTGTGCGAGAACTCGTCGAGAAGGATGACATCAATGTGAAATACATCCCAACAGACAAGATGCCGGCGGATGTATTAACCAAGGGTCTGAAGCGAAAACAAAACACAAAACACGTCTCATGCATTCAAACGTTGGGTATGAGACAAATCCATAAAGTAGAGTGCCATCTGAGGGGAAGTGTTGGGAATGCATCTGGCAACCCTATTTATCAACGCCCTTTGGTCACACTGATCCGAGCGTCAGTGTGGTAAGAAAGCTTCTGCCGGTCTGTGTACAACGGCAGTGCGCGCGTCGTCAATTAAATATAAAACCAACAATCACAAATAAACTTTGTACATCCGCATTAAATAAAACTTAAATAACCAACAGTTATCTATAAGTCTAATATACCCGATAGCAGTTTTTCGAGTAGCATAGGCAAAGACAGGGGCATAGGCAGGAACAAAGAAAGGGGTAGACAACGTAGCGCAACGCCAGACATTCGACGCCCATGCCCAGCGCACAAGTTAAGAGTTACGGTACCTCGGTACCGAGCTCGAACACTTGCACGCATAACGGTCCTCGGTACCCAGAGCCTGTGCGTTTGCACACTTTTTGCACAACAACAACCACGAACAGCGAAAACTCGTGCATGGACAACGGCACCAGCAACGGCATCGCGACCAAATTTCGGGCAGCGGCGCCAGACAAACGGCGACGCTAGATCAGTAGCGACGCGCAGCCAGCAGCGACGCACGGCCAGCAGCGACGCTAAGTCAGCAGCGACGCTCAGCCAGCAGCGACGCGCAGCCAGCAGCGACGCACGGCCAGCAGCGACGCACGATCAGCAGCAAAGCTAGACAAGCGGCGTCGTGCATGCAGAAAAGTACGAACGGCGCCACATATGCAAAAAATGTGCGAACGGCGCCGTGCATGTGACGAAGTGCGAGTCGCAGCAGCCAGGCACGATCGGCCGACGGCAGCGGCGACTTGCAAGCAGCGGCGTCGGGTGGGCAGCGACGACATGTACGCAGCAGCACATTAGCAGCGAAATGCAAGCTGCCGAAATTAGGCCAAGGGCAGTCGTTCGCGAACAGCACACTAAGCCGGTAGCAGTAGCTCTCCCACGGGGACAAAGAAAATAATAAAAGTGACAAGTCCTAGTTTAAAATAAACTAGTGTCAAGTGCCCGAGGACATCGACGAGAGCCCGAGATGAATCCTGTAGCAGGAGACTCCAGGTGAGCAGGAGAAAACCTTAAAATACTGAATGTATTAGTTCGTAGCTGCGTAGATGGTGCGAGTAGGCAGGAGGCAGGGCCTAATTAGTATAAGTGCTTAGCGATAGGAAATAACGAAAGCAACAGTGAATAAAAATGTTATAAACTATTTTAAACGAAACCACCCGCAGTGATTTATTTAAATATACCCTTTAGAGAATTGTGAAAGTGTCGTGTACGTGTGTGCTGTGCGTGTGAGTGTGTACTTGCAGAGTCGTGCTTTTCTGGCATGCCGGTGCACGCACACCTCGCATCGTGAGTGAACGTCAGTTGACGAGCGGGTGTGTATGCGTGTGTCCTAACGAGTTGCGGCGTGGTGCAATACACCATCGAGCGACTTGTGGGAACACGAGCAGACACCTGCGGTCACGGGCGCTCCGCATGGTCAACGGCCACTCGTGATTCGTGTCGTGAGTGAAACGCCAGTTAGCAAGCGGGTGCACGAGCGTGTGCTTTAACAAGTGGCGGCGTGGTGGAATACACCACATAGCGACTTGTGAAAGTACAGGCGAACACACCTGCGGCCACGGGCATTTCTGCACGACCGGCGGCTGATCGTGAGTCGTGAGCGAGGCGCCAGCTGGCAAGCCAGTGTGTGAGTGGGACTCTAACGAGTTTGCGGAGTGGTGCAATACATCACTGAGCGGCTCGTGGGAGTACCTGCGAGAACACCTGCGGTCACGGGCGTGCTGCACGACTAACGATCGACCGTGAGAGGTGTCGTGAGCGGGCGATAGGGGGGGTTTTTTTTTCTCTTTTTGGGGGGGGTGGAATACAACGAAGAGCGAGGGAGGGGGGGGGAGGGAGAGTACCCGCGCCCGCGTGCGTTCCTCACGACGAGTAGCTAGCCAGGCACGCATGACACGCGAAACGTACACGTGAGTCACAAAACGGACCACGCGATGATACGACCCATGTAGAGACCCACATTTCTAGCAAGTACACATGTGTGACATCGACCACGTGTACTCTTATACCCTGTAGTACTCGAGTAGGGTATGCCCAACTAGTAGCTTTTCTCTTACTAAAGTCATGATAGTCCTAGTTATATATAAATGTTCTGTAAAGACACTGGCGGGACTGAGAGATGTACCCCAGCCTGAGAAAGCATCCTTACAGATGGCGCCCGAGCAGGGACTACTATGACTAGACATTTAGTTTTGAGAATTTTTAACATCTTTCCGTGGATTAAAGCCCCACATAGCTAATTCATACAGGGTATATTAGGAGAGCACGAGGCCCAGGGCATAAGTAGCAAACAATATACATCGATACATGTATATTGTTTATATTTTTCATATAAATTGTAGGACAGGTTCCACACCTGTCTACGACTAGCAAGTCTCACATAGGGTATCAGTAGCAAGCAAACGTACACATGTACATCGATTTAGGCATACGAGACACAGTTTTTACATAGAAAGTCGTAGGACAGGTTCCACACATGTCTACGACTACTACGCACATTGACGTGTGCGAAAATCTTGACCTTCTGATTTTTATTTTTCCCACTGCTTGACCATTTCTCCTGCGCCGGCGCAGCCTGAGCGACGATATCGCTCAGGCAAACTTGCATATAAGACTCGGTATCGAATACCGAGGGTCTCAGTCGTGTACAGAACCCCAAACAGTCAACATCGACAAAGTTGATAAGTATTTTACCTCGTGTGTATCCTTCGAAACTATTCTACTGATCCTGCCATCGCGAAAACATTTTCGGTGAATATATATGAAAATCGAGTCGCGTACGAACCTCAAGCAGTCAACATCGCAAAGTTGACAAATATTTTCCGCGTGTGTATCCTGAAAAACTATTTCTACTGATCCGCCAACGCGAGAACATTTTCGGTGAAAGCATATAAAATCAGTCGTGTACAAGAACCCCAAGGAGTCAACATCGCCAACGTTGACAAATAATTTTTTAATACCCTGTGCATTCTTCGAAGACATTCTCTACGAGCACATATTTTACTGCTCCTGACAACTCGCGAATATTTTTTTTCTGTGTATGGAAAAAGTGAACAGTTACAAATCGAGTCGCGTCGGGGCACACAAATAGTCAACATCGCTAACGTTGAACGACCGTTCAATACCCTGTGCGCATCCGTCGGGAACATTTAAACGAGAAAAAAAAACAATTCTGTGATTTTGCCACTATCGCGAGAACATTCCCCCAGTGCGCAGACATCGTTATCGTGGTTCAACAGCGAACATTTAATCGGCACGTGGCACTTTGTTGACTTTACTGAGCACTAGTTATTTATACTGAGCACTTGTATTTATCCCCGTGAGAAAACAAAACTAATCTCGCTCGACATGGGAACACGCTGGATCGCTTTCCGAAGGAAAAGCGAACTGCAACTCATCCTCAAGGAGTTCGGGCTGGACACGAGCGGTACCGTGGAGGAGATGCGGAGTCGCCTGACAGTGTTCACCAATCGAGGGGACCTGTCAAAGGAACAGCTGCAACGTTTAATGGAGCTGGAGACCACTTTGGGAAACGCAGTCACACCGGAGCAGAGACAACCTGGAGCAGGCTCACGTGACACCTCCCCGGCGCCGGCAGAAGACGACTCCGAGGTCGTCCTTCCGATACCCAGCCTGGAAGCGCGACGGGCAGCGAGTCCTTCGAGGAGCGCTGCTAGCCGACACATTCCACCCGGTCCAGCGTCCAGCGCGGCACTTCCAGCCGTTAGCAGGGCCAGTGAACCAGGCCATCGATGGATAGCCCCATACGAGCTGGCCGATCGAGTGCGGAAATGGGGCGTAGCCTTCAACGGCGACGCTACAGATCCGTGGGGGTTCATCGAACAGCTGGAGGAGAAGGCAGCATTATACAGCATCGATCCGCAACAGCTACCACAGGCGGTAGCGAACGTGCTGACCGGCCAAGCGGAGGACTGGTTCAGAGTCAACACCCTCTACAAGGTCACCTGGGAGGAGTTCAAACAAGAGTTCATGGAATTCTTCCTCCCCCCGCGTTATTTTCAACGACTGGAGGACGAGATCCGGAGCCGCACCCAACGCCGAGGTGAGCGCTTCCGAGATTACGCCCTGGCATTGCGGCTGAGGATGCGACGGGCGAAATACACCCAGGAGCAGGAGCTGGACAGGATCTACGACAACATGACGCCGGAATATCAACTATTCACCCGACGTCACGAGTTTCAAACGCTGGCCCAGTTGAGCAAACTCGTGACCACTTATGAGACAACAAAGGAACTGCAACGCCAAGCGACGAGCCAAGCTGATCGACGGAGAGAGGACCCGAAGCCACCGAATCCGCCAACGATGAACAACGCGCCGCCGACACCAGTGACTCCCACAGCAGCGACAGCCCCTCCACACACAACACCCACCGGAGCAACCAAGGGCGACCTGCAGCGCGTGTGCCGTAACTGCGCTCAGCCTGGACATCTACAGGCGGACTGCCGGAACAGCCGCGTGTTGTTCTGTTGGGACTGCGGGCGACACGGTGTGCGCACAGTGGACTGCTGCCGACGAACTACGTCGGGAAATGCTGCGCGTCTTCAGCCGAGGGGGAACAACCTGGAGGCGCCGCACCACAGTTCCCAGGAGTAGCACCTCTGCGGTGCGGGAGTGGCCGTGTCATCGCGAATGTTCGCATCGAGGGAACCACAACGGACGCCACGATCGACACGGGAGCCACACGCAGCTTCATTAGCGAGCGTATGGCGGCCAGGCTGAGCACACCGGAGAACGAGCGAGCAGCACTGATCCGGATCAAGCTGGCGGATGGATCATCACGAGCCGTGACACGAGTCCTTACGGGTGAGGATCCAACTGGGAGAGAGAGAGACGACAGTACCAATGCTGGTACTGCCGGTCATTCTGGACGACGTGATCCTGGGGATGGACTTCCTGTGCGGCATCGAAGCGACTCTCAGGTGCGGCCGAGCAAAGTTACGCTTGCAAAGCACGCCCGAGGAGACAGCACCGACGCCCGAGGAGATCACACCGACGCCCGAGGAGATCACACCGACGCCCGTGGAGACAACACCGACGTCCGGGACCCCCCACCAACCGACGGAGGACACGACAACCGCAGACAACAACCGCGTCTCGGGCTTACCACCGACTTGTCCCGTCGCACGGCAGCGGAACCCGTTTAGACAGCCCAGGACACGAGACGACACAGAGTTACAACGACGAGACACCGAGGGACCATCCAGTACACCAGGGAACACGCAGCGAGGCACCGAACATCGGCGAAGCGCGGAAGGATCACCCACAGGGAACACGCAGCGAGGCACCGAACACCGGCGAAGCGCGGAGGGATCACCCACAGGGAACACGCAGCGAG
Source organism: Zaprionus capensis (assembly GCA_018903675.1). NCBI lineage: Eukaryota > Metazoa > Arthropoda > Insecta > Diptera > Drosophilidae > Zaprionus > Zaprionus capensis. The sequence continues at coordinate 50,332 of JAEIFN010000225.1, read as the reverse complement.
GCACCGAACATCGGCGAAGCGCGGAGGGATCACCCCCAGAAACACGAGCAGAGTTACCACGACAGGACACGGAGGATCAGGCCACCGTGGGAGGCCCGAGCAAGCGGAGACGCCGTAGAAGACGGCCCGAGACCAGCCACGCCGCGTCGAGGCTCACGGAACGGGACTAGCTGCGGACGAAGAACAGGTGGAGGCCTTTCTACAGTCCGAGCTAGCCCAGTTCGACGGACTGATGGGGGTGTCACCCATTGCGGAGCACACCATCACCATGCGGGATGAGTACCCCATCAAACAGAGGTACTACCCGAAGAATCCGGCCATGCAGAAGATCATCAACGAACAAGTTGATGAGCTTCTGCGAGATGGTAGGATCGAGCCGTCCAGGAGCCCATACAGCGCACCGATTGTGCTTGTGGAAAAGAAGACTGGAGAGATGCGGATGTGCGTGGATTATCGCCAACTCAACGCGAAATCCATTCCGGATGCCTACCCGTTGCCACGGATCAACCACATCCTGGAGAAGCTCAAGGACGAGAAGTACATATCTTCACTGGACTTGAAGAGCGGGTGTTGCCAAATACCTATGGCCCGCAGCAGCAAAGAGTACACCGCGTTCACCGTGCCTGGCAGTGGCATTTTTCACTGGAAGGTGATGCCGTTCGGACTGCATTCGGCCCCGGCTACATTTCAGCGGGCTTTGGATGGAGTCACCGGACCGGACATGGAGCCACACGCATTTGCGTACCTCGACGATATCATCGTAATAGGACGCACACTCCAAGAGCATCTGGATAACCTACGCGAGGTGTTCCGGAGGCTTCGGAACGCGAACTTGCGCCTGAATAAGGCCAAGTGCAGCTTCTTCCAGAAAAGCATCATCTACCTGGGACATCAGGTCAGCGAAGGTGGCATCCACACCGACCCCAGCAAGATCGCCGCGATAAAGGAACTCCAGCCGCCAACGACTGTCAAGGAGTTGCGGAGATGCTTAGGCATCGCTTCCTGGTACCGGAGGTTTGTGCCAAACTTCGCCACCCTGGTACAACCCATGTCGTCGCTCCTCAAGAAGGGCCAGCGATGGGTTTGGAGCGAGGAACAGCAGCTAGCGTTCGAGGCATTAAAGACGAGCCTCACGCAAGCGCCAGTCCTAGCCTGCCCGGACTTTGCGGAGCGTTTCACACTCCAGACAGATGCGAGCGACATCGGACTAGGAGCAGTGCTGACGCAACAGATCCAGGGAACGGAGCGAGTCATCGCGTACGCAAGCCGCCGCCTCTCAGTAGCCGAAAGCCGTTATTCGACTACGGAGAAGGAGTGCCTGGCAATTGTGTGGGCGATTAGGAAGCTGCGATGCTACCTAGAAGGCTACGAGTTCGACGTAGTCACGGATCACCTGGCGTTGAGATGGCTCAACAGCATCGAGAACCCGACTGGAAGGATCGTGCGCTGGGCGTTAGAGCTTCAACAGTTCCGCTTCAACGTGCATTATCGCCGCGGGGACCAAAACATCGTGGCCGACGCCTTGTCCAGGCAGCCCTTGGAAACGCCACGACAAGTCACGCAGGAGTATCCACCCTGTGCGTGGACAACCCGGATGCTGGAGCTGACTAAGAGGGAACCCGAGAAGTACCCGGAATACCTGAGGGAGAACGACCAGCTCTATCGACGAGGAGGATTTCGGCCAGACGACGAAGACTACACCCCTTGGAAGCTGTGCGTGCCAAAACCACAGCGCCAACGGGTGCTTCAAGAATGCCACGACCAGCCCGCAGCCGGACATCAGGTGGTACGGAAAACCCTAAACCGGATTCGTCAACGTTACTTCTGGCCAGGCCTCTTCCGGGACGTAGCACGTTACGTACGGAAGTGCGAGACCTGCCAGAAGTTCAAGATCAGTCAACTGAAACCGCCTGGACAGATGCACACCCGGCAAGTGCATGCACCATTCGACGTACTCTGCGCGGACTTCGTAGGACCACTCCCGCGCTCTACCCACGGGAATACCATGCTACTGGTATTCTTCGACGCCTTTTCCAAATGGGTGGAGCTGGTGCCCTTGCGAAAAGCGACGGCAACACACCTGATGCGCTCGTTCAGAGAACGGATTCTGGCCAGGTTTGGAGTACCGAAGATGCTGGTCTGCGACAACGGGACGCGGTTCACGAGCCGAGCCTTCGCCACGTTCTGCAAACAGCTGGGCATGACGCTGCAGCACACCGCGCCGTACACCCCACAGCAGAACCCCACGGAGAGGGTAAACAGGACCGTGAAGACCATGGTGGCGCAGTACCTGGACGACCAGCAGCGCACATGGGATGAACGCCTCCCTGAGATAAGCCTGGCGATCAACACCAGCGCCTCGGACACTACCGGATTTAGCCCAGCCTATCTCGTACAAGGGCGCGAGCCTCGGTTGCCGGGAGCCCTTTATGAAGAGGTGACTCCTGTCATAAGGGCGGAATCACGGTTGCCCGAGGAGAAGGAGCGACACCTGCAGGACGTTTTCAAGATCGTCGTCGACAATGCAAAGCAAGCAAGCGCGGACCAAGGGAAACATTACAATCTACGCCGTCGAGAGTGGAAGCCGGCCATCGGCGACTTCGTACTGTTGAGACAACATCATTTGTCGAAGGCAGCCGATGGTTTCGCCGCCAAGTTGGCACCCCGCTACGATGGACCTTACCGGGTCGTGGGTTACATCTCGCCCACAATATTGCGCCTCCAAGATGTCAAATCCAAGAAGAGACGCAGTGCCGGATTAGCCGATCTTAAGGCATTTCACGGAGAGGAAGCGACCGACGAAGATCAACAGGTATCGGGTGGGGTAGACTACCACTAAAACTTTTGGCTTTGTGACCACCCTTACCATCTAGACATTTACTCATAAGTTCTTAGTAGAGTTTTCATCTCGCACCAGTAGGGCCCGATAGGAGTTAGAAAACCCATATGTTATCAAGTATTTCCTTTGTTAAATTATAGCCCTGATTTGGATCGCGAATGGCAAATGCTGGTCCAGCGATCGACGGGGGACGGGGTCATAGACCTAATGGACGAGGAGTGGGGTTTCGGCGACATGCCGCCCCTGATCCCTCTGAAATCAACGCCCGTCGCCACGGCTATTATCGAGCCGGAGGAGACGACGGAGTGGGTTCCAGAAGTGGAGGACATAGTGGCCATCCACCGCTTCGTCGACCACTGCTTGGCCGGCACACCCACGCGCCAAGAACATGCAGCATACCCAGAGGAGATAGGCCACTACAGCCCTATCAGCATGCCTGACAGCGAGGGACCTCCGCCCACGCCAACGCCGGCAGCGACCCCCCCGACGATGCCATCACTAACCAAGGAGAACACCCCGACCGCAAGCCCGGCTTGCCCGAGGGAGGGCGACCCGGCCTTCCCAACCGCGCGAACTTGGCGCATCCTTACGCCTCCTCCCCTTAAGAGTATCCTAAAAGGGAGGAGTGTGTATTTGAAGGTGCGGGCCGGGCCGTTCTCCTCGTCCTCCGAGGAGGGGTCGGAAGATGATAAGGACTTCCTGCGGCCGCCTGGGCGCCCGGTAGTCGACCACCGCCTCGAGTTGGGGGAGGCGTTGCTGGCGATGGTGCGAACGGAGCCCTCCGGCACACCCATACCAGACCCGATAGCACCACACCACACCAGCCGTAGAAGGCCGTCGCCTCCCCGAGCAGTGGGCTCCCGCGCCCCAGGACTGGAGGGTGCCCACCTTTGACCACTGGCTGCCGCGGCGAGCGATTGAGAAGGTGCGAGCCCACTTGGTAAGGCACCCCCGCAAGGTGGCGTGCTTGCTCATCGAGGGGGACGGTGCAAAGTTCCGCGCCCGGATAAATAGATTTGGCGCAGTAATTATCCGCGAACGGAAGTAAGACTTGCCATGTTTCCAGTCCGTAGGCCCGCGTCCACCTTATCCCCGATGAAGTAAGGGGGGGGTGTGACGCCGCATTGAAGCTACGCCACATTTATCATTTACGATGAAGTACATAATAATTGTCATTATTATTATAATTTAAATAAAATAAGTTATCTATAATCGAGTAGCATAGGCAAAGACAGGGGCATAGGCAGGAGCAAAGAAAGGGGTAGACAACGTAGCGCAACGCCAGACATTCGACGCCCATGCCCAGCGCACAAGTCAAGAGTTACGGTACCTCGGTACCCAGAGCCTGTGCGTTTGCACACTTTTTGCACAACAACAACCACGACCAGCGAAAACTCGTGCATGGACAACGGCACCAGCAACGGCATCGCGACCAAATTTCGGGCAGCGGCGCCAGACAGACGGCGACGCTAGATCAGTAGCGACGCTCAGCCAGCAGCGACGCGCAGCCAGCAGCGACGCACGGCCAGCAGCGACGCTAAGTCAGCAGCGACGCTCAGCCAGCAGCGACGCGCAGCCAGCAGCAACGCACGGCCAGCAGCGACGCACGATCAGCAGCAAAGCTAGGCAAGCGGCGTCGTGCATGCAGAAAAGTACGAACGGCGCCACACATGCAAAAAAATGTGCGAACGGCGCCGTGCATGTGACGAAGTGCGAGTCGCAGCAGCCAGGCACGATCGGCCGACGGCAGCGGCGTCGGGTGGGCAGCGACGACATGTACGCAGCAGCGGCGACATGTGCGTAGCAGCGAAATGCAAGCTGCCGAAATTAGGCCAAGGGCAGTCGTTCGCGAACAGCACACTAAGCCGGCAGCAGTAGCTCTCCCACGGGGACAAAGAAATTAATAAAAGTGACAAGTCCTAGCTTAAAATAAACTAGTGTCAAGTGCCCGAGGACATCGACGAGAGCCCGAGATGAATCCTGTAGCAGGAGACTCCAGGTGAGCAGGAGAAAACCTTAAAATACTGAATGTATTAGTTCGTAGCTGCGTAGATGGTGCGAGTAGGCAGGAGGCAGGGCCTAATTAGTATAAGTGCTTAGCGATAGGAAATAACGAAAGCAACAGTGAATAAACATGTTATAAACTATTTTAAACGAAACCACCCGCAGTGATTTATTTAAATATACCCTTTAGAGAGTTGTGAAAGTGTCGTGTACGTGTGTGCTGTGCGTGTGAGTGTGTACCTGCAGAGTCGTGCTTTTCTGGCATGCCGGTGCTCCGCTGGCCAGCGAGCGATTCTGAGCGTACACACGCACACTTCGCATCGTGAGTGAACGTCAGTTGACGAGCGGGTGTGTATGCGTGTGTTCTAACGAGTTGCGGCGTGGTGCAATACACCATCGAGCGACTTGTGGGAACACGAGCAAAGACACCTGCGGTCACGGGCGCTCCGCATGGTCAACGGCCACTCGTGATTCGTGTCGTGAGTGAAACGCCAGTTAGCAAGCGGGTGCACGAGCGTGTGCTTTAACAAGTGGCGGCGTGGTGGAATACACCACATAGCGACTTGTGAAAGTACAGGCGAACACACCTGCGGCCACGGGCATTTCTGCACGACCGGCGGCTGATCGTGAGTCGTGAGTGAGGCGCCAGCTGGCAAGCCAGTGTGTGAGCGGGACTCTAACGAGTTTGCGGAGTGGTGCAATACATCACTGAGCGGCTCGTGGGAGTACCTGCGAGAACACCTGCGGTCACGGGCGTGCTGCACGACTAACGATCGACCGTGAGAGGTGTCGTGAGCGGGCGATAGGAGACAACCAGGCACGCATGACACGCGAAACGTACACGTGAGTCACAAAACGGACCACGCGATGATACGACCCATGTAGAGACCCCCATTTCTAGCAAGTACACATGTGTGACATCGACCACGTGTACCCTTATACCCTGTAGTACTCGCGTAGGGTATGTCTAACTAGTAGCTTTTCTCTTACTAAAAGTCATGATAGTCCTAGTTTTATAAAAATGTTCTGTAAAGACCCTGGCGAGACTGAGATATGTACCCCAGCCTGAGAAAGCATCCTTACAGTTGAATGTCAGATTAGCTCGGCGAAATTCGTCAGATAAACGAATCAGCACTGCTATATGGGTATCGAAGTCTTCAGAGACTATGCAAATATCGTCTAAATATCCGAAAACGCACGTCTTGAGATCCGGTGGAACTGGGTAGTTCTGAATGACATCATATTTTTTGTCATCCGGCAAAATTCCTTTGTCTGTGCATTTATGTCCTAAAAATGTGACTTCATGCATGAAAAATGAACATTTTTCAGGATGTAACTTTAGGTTGTATTCCCTGCATTTATCAAAAACTTCAGTGAGTTTTTAAGCATATGCTTTTCGGAACTGTTGATAGTAAACTGGATTTGTTTATTTATAATATATTATTTATTGAACTTAATGAGCTTGTGCTGCGTGCACTTCCTTTCATTTTTACATTCTTTGAGCAAGTGGACAATTGACTTCATTAAGTTAATCAACACTGCATTATGCTTTTTAAGAACAGCTGATTTACTCTTATGCTAATTAACATTACAGATCAAGCCATACACATTTATTCCAACACGCCTCTTAAATTTGTTGTCTTGATTTTATCTTTCATTACTTTAACTTAACAGCATCTCTATTCCTTATACATTTTTGTTTGTCTAACGCTTTGGTTAACATGTCTGCTATATTAAATCTTGATTTTATCTTTACAATGTTTATAATACCCTTTTCATAATTTTCATTAACATAATGATACTGCACTTCAATGTGCTTCGAATTCTTCGTAAAGTTACCAAATTTAGCTATCGCTACTGCGCCTGAATTATCTTCATATATCTTTATCGCTTTTTCGTTATTAATATTAAATATCTCACATAACAAATTTTTTTTACAAATAATATTTCGGTTACTGCTTCTGACATGGCAATATACTCTGCAAACGTTGAACATTTTGTTACAGCGTGTTGTTTGTGTGTTTTCCAATAAATTATATTTCCATACATTCTTATTATAAATCCCGTTGTGGATTTTCTATCAATATTATCTCCTGCATAATCTGAGTCTACCATACAATCTAGTATTTCATTATTTTCATTCTCTTCAAATGTTAAATTCAGATCTCTTGTTTTATATAAATATTTCAAAACTCTTATCGCGTATTTATAGTGTGCTGAATTATAACAACTTTGATATCTGCTTAAGTAATTTACGGAATATGATATATCTGGTCTTGTACTAGCACTAATATATAATAATTCACCTATCAGGTTTCTGTATTTAATTTTCTCATCACATTCAGTTGCTTGATCTAATTTTAAGTTTGTTTCCATTGGAGTTTCGTATAGCTTAGCATTTTTGAGATTATACTTAATTGCTAGTGATTCAATATATCTTTTTTGATTTAAAGTCATTTTCTTATTCTCAGTACTATAATTAATATCTATTCCAATATAGCTGCCGATTTTTGCTAAATCTTTCATTGTAAATTTGTTCATTAAACTGTCTTTAATTTCGCTTATTTTTGTTTTGTTCTTACTGCATATCAATATGTCATCTACAAATACTAAAATATATATTTCATCCTTATCTTTTCTTTTTACATATAAACAATAATCGTAATTGCTTCTTATAAAATTTAATTTTTCCAGATATTTATGCAAACATTCATACCATGCTCTAGGGCTCTCTCTCAATCCGTATAATGCCTTAATTCATTTATAAACTTTGTTTTCTCCTGATTCGTAACCTTTTGGTTCATTCACATAAACTTCTGATTTTACATAGCCATTTAGAAAGGCTGTTTCGACATCCATCTGATTTATAAACAGACCATTTTTACAACAGTATGAAAGTAATATCTTTATTGTTTGCATTTTTCCTACTGGTGAATATACATTTTCTAGTCGTTCTCTTTGTTGGAAACCTCTTACTACTAGTCTGGCTTTGTATGTCCCATCACTTTTCTTTTTGTACACCCATTTAACATCTATTATCTTTTTGTTGTTCGGCTTTTCTACAATTTGCCATGTATTATTTTTATTTAAGCATTGCATTTCTGTGTTCATTGCTCTGAGCCATTCTTGATTTTCATTGCTATTCATCGCTTCTTCAAAAGTGTTCGGTACAATTGCATTTGCATAATTAATATAAATAAAATGTGTTACTGGATTACCGTATAGATTTACCGGTTTTTTCTTTCTATTATATTTGATGTTCTCTGTACTGTTAATTGTTCATTGTTCTCATCACTTTCGCTTTCATCGCTGTCTTTTGAATTAAGTTCGTCGATGTTATTTGGTTCGTCTGTCTTAGTGTTGTCTTCATGATCTACTTCATTTTCATTTATTTCACTTTCATTATCATTCTGTTCGTTTTTCTCTAGGCAAATTAGTTGTGTTTTTTCTTCCACAATTTGAGCATGTCTTGCGTTTATTACTCTATTGTTTACTAAAACCCTATATCCGTTTATATTATATCCAACTAAAATTCCTAATTCCGATTTGTTATCCCATTTGCTCTGTCTACGTACTTCTGGAACTCTAACGAAAACTCTACTTCCGTATATTTTTAAATTTTCTACATTCGGTTTTATACAAAAAAATATTTCGTATGGGCTTTTATTTACTGCAGTGTTTGCGATTGTTTGATTTTTTAAATAAGCTACTGTGTTCATAAATTCTGGCCAATATCGCCTATGCATGTGTGCCTCTCTCTTTAAGCACCTACCAATGTCCATTGCCGATCTATTATATTTTTTCTTTCTGCTACGCCGTTTAATTCATGTACATACGGTGGACATGTAGTTAACTGAATTCCCTTATATTTTACAAAGTTTAATATTTCTCTATTCAAATATTCTTTACCGTTACCGCATTGAATTTGTTTTACTGAACTGATTTTCATTTTCGTCCATTGTTGCCCTGAATTGTAACTCGGGCAGTGGCTAACAGAATATAGCTTGACTGTTGTCCACTTGCGGTAGCAGCTGTTGTGCTTTCAGGTTTTAATTCTAAGTGTAGCAATGTGTTATGTTTCTTGTTACACTTAAAACAGTCCCTTTTCGAACATGAACTAGTTGGATGTTCTGAACGGAAGCATTTAGCACAGAGTTTCTGTTTCTGTACCCAATTTAAACGTTCTGCAGCTGTTCGTTTTAAGAAGTCATTACATTTAAAAATGCTATGATTCGGTTTTTTACAGAAATAACATATAAAGTTGTGTTCAGCTCCTACTGAAGCACACGTGTTGTGTTTGACTTTATATTTGTCTGTATTAATGGCTTCCAATGTTAGGAACCTTTGCTCCAAGAATGTGAGGAATTCACTAATCGATTGGTTTTGCCGTGTATTTTGTATGGATTGTTCATACAAAACATGATTCTGTCTATCCATCTTTTTTGTAAGAATGCATAGCAGAAGTGGATCCCATTCGTTTGTCGGTATCCCAATGTTGTTAAGCGCCGATAACGTTTCTTTAATGTTATCATGCATCGCCTTTACAGAGTTTGCATCGTTACCAGTCGTTGTGGGTTGATCTAATAACCTCTGTATTAGTGCTGTACTGAGCACTCGCTTGTTATTGAATCGTTCTTCTAACATATTCCAAGCTGTGGTGTAATTTCCTTCAGTCAGTGAAAGATGGCGTATGAGTCTTTCTGCATCGCCAATTACATGATTTTTTAGATACCACATTTTTTGAATAATGGGTATTGAAGTGGCTTCATGAATCATTTTCTTAAACATGTCATGAAATTGCTGCCATTTAAGGTAGTCTCCATCAAACTTCGGGATGGAGACCTTAGGTAATGGTAATGGTGGTGCTGTCGGTAATGTAGATGTCACTATTTGTGGGACATTTACATCGCATGCTGTTTGGGTTTTAATGACAGCAATCTCGGCCGACAAAAAGTTTTGTAAATTATAGCCGAGAGAGATTGGATCGGCAAACCTTTTGTAGATCTGAACATGGATATCCTTGATTTCCTTCCAATATTGTGCTATTATTGCCTTGATTTCCTTCCAATATTGTGCTATTATTGGCTTGAAACCAGCTTGAGTTTCTTTTGTCATCATGTTCATGATGCGCTCAAGACTGTCGAGCAAGACTCGTTGCTCCCGAATCATGGGTTGAATATCTATTTCGTCTGTTGACAATATAGATCCTGTGTCGATTTCCATGATATGCATCTGCTTCTTGAATATCTCCAAATATTCAATTGCAATTTGTAGTATGCCATCGTAATACTTGTCCGTGAAGTATACGTGTTCTACAGATGCTCCTTGCAAATTTGCTTGAATTTTCTGTTCATTTGCTTGGAACTGTTGTTTATTGTTTTCCAACGCTTCAATCCTGTCGCTGAAGTATTTGGCGTTGGTTTTCCGTTCGGCAGGATCCTTCTTGTAATTCCTTATTATGTTCTGGATTTCCCTGCCAATGTCCTGCTGCTGAGATAGAAGATTGACTATGCTTGATGTGGCCATTTTAATTTATTTTTATTTATTTATTTTATTTATTAGCTGTTGTCAGAACTTTAAGAGGTATTTTTTCTGATGTGCCTCGACTCACACCGTGTTCTTTCTAACAGTATAAATTAACAAATGTTTTTTTTTTTTATTTTAGGAGTTTGTCGCCTGGTTGAGAACTTCGTAGGTCCAGCGTCGTGATCCTGAAGTCCTTGTCGCCTAGTTGACAACTTCTATAATTCCAGAGTCAGAGGTTGTTAAGCCTTTGTCGCCTGGTTGACAACTTCTCGTGGTCGTAGTCGGGGTTCAACAAATGACTACTTCTTTGGTCCAGCGTCGGGATCCTGAAGCCTTGTCGCCTGGTTGACAAAAAAAAATTTTTTTAAACAAAGGGTCCTTGTCGCCTGGTTGACAACTTCAGAAAGGAGTCCTTGTCGGGGGTCACCAAATGTTAGAATTGAATTGGTATCACTCAACGTCGGAGTAATATCAACTGTTTTCTTATTTTATTATTATTAATTTTGCTTGCCCCAGGTGCATAACCATGTGGCAGAGGTCGCCGCAATAAGTACAAAAACAAATTGGGCTGCGGAGTAAGAATGAGTAGTCAAGTCAGAGTTACTTTTCATACTGATTTTATTTTCTTCGTTCTAGGGTTTATATACACGTTTCTTACAAGCTATGTATTTACTTAGGTTACATGATACATGATAAAAGACAAATGTTAACTATCTAAGTATAATGATATGACATGCAGATGGTGCGAAATCGTGCGTCTGCATGCATAGCGATAAAGAGTCCTTATTTACTAAGTCCGCCTGCATATCAGCGAACGGTCAGTATTGATTCAGTGCATATCAAAGGGTCACTGTTGATTTAGGTGCGTGTGAAAACGTACCCTGTCGCCTATCTGCTTACGATAGCAGTGTACCTACGTATCATCTGCAGCGTACGATTTTCTGCAGTTAATGTAAAATCGTACATTTATTTTTAATACAATATATTCTCGCGCATTTACTAAAGTCGTCAACAAATGTCAAAAAATATTTTTCCCCACAATAACCTGTTGTGCTGTGTGGTCCGTTTAAGTCTGTATGTATCAACTCTAATGTTTCTTTAGTTTTCTTTCTGTTATTCTCGAATGGTTCGTTTGACATTTTACTTTGTATACAATTCGCACATTTCATTTCTGTATTCTCGATTTTATCAGGTAGACCACATTTTATTGTTTATGAGTCTATTCAAATATTGAAAATTTACGTGGCCTAGTGTCCTGTGCCATTTTTCCTTTTCAGTTAATTTAGTTACATTTGTATATATTTCATTTGTTTTATTGTTTGGCATGAAAGTTTTTACATTATATAAACAATCAATTTTGTTTGCAACTGACAACAATTCTCTTTATTCATTATAGATTTTTGTATCATTATTTCTGGCTACGACTGTACATTTATTTTCAGTTATTCTTGATATGCTTAACAAATTTTGTTTTATGCCTTTTACAAAGTACACATTTTTTATATCAATCAAATTTTCATTTTTTTATGTTCTAAAATATGTTTCTACATTTCCAATCTTTGTCGCTTCCAATTCTTTTCCATCCGCTACTTTAACAACAATTGGATTTTTCAAATTTACACAGTTTTAAAATAATCTACTATCGTTTATAATGTGATCAGTGCATCCACTATCTAATAACCAATTTATTTCGGCTTCGTTGCTACTTTCGCTGTTATTACATTTTATTATATTTTCTCCTTTTATCATTCTTGTTGTCCATGACTGTACGCCGTCGCTGTTTTCTTGTTGTCTTCCTTGGTTCCCGTCTCCTGAGTGATGTCCACGTCCAGTTCCACGTCCGCGACTACTTCCTTGATGTTGACCTCTGCTTCGACCGCCTCTTTGATTCGTGTTCTGATATCGCCTGTTGTCTTGTTGTTGTTGTCTGTTATCGCCTCTCGCATTTTGCTCAGCATGCCAGCAGTCCTTTTGAATATGTCCTGTTTTGCCACACAAATAGCAGTCTTTTTTAGTTTAGGTATTAAATGTGCTTACGTTATTACGTCTCTCCACTGGACCTCTGTTAAAGCTTTTTTCTTTTACTTTTACTGTTCGTTGTGCTTCCGGAATCACATCTAAGAAGTCTCCAATATAACTGTAGCTCGTTGGTAACGCTTTTAACAAATACCGCATTTTTTCATTTTCGCCTATGGTACCTCCAGCATTTTTAAATTGATTCACTGCTTTCTCAAATTCTATAAAAAATTCTTCCACTGTTTCGTAGTCTTTTAGTTTGATTTCGTCGATTTTCCCTTTGCACAATATTTGCAGGGCTGTTGACTTTGTCGAAAACATTTCGTTCAATTTGTTCATAATTTCTATCGTCGTTTCGCACTCACTTACATATACCAACTGTTTATCTGATATTGTAGTTATTAAAATTGTTTTTGCTTTAAATCTGTTTTCTTCCATGTTGTTTCATTGTCCTCCGTTGTTCTAATTCGCACTGCTGGTTGTTTACACTCTTTGTATTCTAGTATTGTCATTAGTCTAAACTTCCAGCTTCCAAAATTTACTCCATCGAATACGGGCATAGCAATGTCTTCGATTTTCGCGTGTGCACTCATTTTTTCCGTTTCACTTTTAATATGTTTGTACTCTACTTTTATATCTCTTTCTACTTCATGCATTTTTTGCTCATTTTCATATTGATGGGTCACACTTTTCTATTTCCATGTAATTTATCAAAGCGTGCAAGTTACCACCCTCGGTCCCTCTATATTCAATATGGAAATTATAAACAGTTTTCATAGCCTCTTGCGCCAGTATCTTAAAAACATAAACAATAACCGAATTTGTCAGCGCTTATCGCTAAACAAACAATCTTTTCCAAGAGGCAGTTATTAAACTGCGCAGTTTAAAAACGTAAATATTGACCACTTGGTCACCATCCTAATTAGAACTCTTCAAGTGTCAACAAAATTCTCGATCAAGAGCGTATCATAAACAACGCTCTCACGATCTGCGTCTCCACGATCAACGGTCTCACGATCTGCGTCTCCACGCTCCATTGTAAACAAATCCTTATTTCACCACGAGACAGAAGCTTTGACGTTACTTTAGCTTAAGAAAATATCTGTATCTTTAGTATTAGTTTTGCATTCAATAAATACGGAAGTTTCTTCCTGCATAAAATAAATTTTTTTCCACCACGCGTTCGCGAGTTATTAAACCCCACAATATCAAAGTGTCGCGAGTGAACATTATCCGGAATATTGAAGCAAAACGGCGAATATTCTAAAAAGCCGTTAAGAACTCACACAATTCTACAACGTTAAACTGTAACAGTGCTACACAAACGAGGACCCGAAATAATTAAAAAGGGAGCCTCGAAGTGTTAAACAATAAAAACAGTGTTGTGGACAAATTTATGGAAGAAGACCTGAAAGAAATAAAAAGGAAATTTCGAAGTGTTAAACAAAAAAGTGTTGTGAACCCGAACGAAATAAAAGGGAATCTCAAAGTACAAATTTAATAAAGTACAGTGCGCTGATGATATAAAACTGACAAAAAACAGTTTTGGTACACAGCACTAATAACTGCAAGAACTCCAAAACAAACATTTAAAAGACAACAAAAATTTAAACAATAATTAAAGAAGGAAGATCCCCAAGGTGTAAGAAGGAAGACCCCTAACGTGCAAGAACGAAGCCCCAAGTGTAAAAAGAAGATCCCAAAACCAAGGACAAGGACCGACTTAAGAAGGAAGATCATTCATGTGAGCTTCATCAGTACATTTCTTTATTCTTAAATAAACTTAAATTTTAAAACTGGAGGATCTTATAAGTAACTTTCAAAACTTAAAAATGGCTCAAAATCAGACTTTGACAGCAGATTTAATCACTGATCTTATAGCAAATAAAACCAAAGCTTTATCTGAAGAAATTGCAGCATTAAAACTACAAATTAATACCAGTTCAACTACAGTTCAAGAATACCAAGCTACACAAGTAAATGACTTAATCAGGTGTGATGAATCTTTTGATGTTATTAAATCTATACCCGAATTCGCAGGTAGTTACGCAAATTATGTTAGTTGGTGTGAAGCAGCATGCTGCGCCATGAGAATGTATAAGGACGGTAGTAGAAAGTACGTAGGTGCCTTGACAATTTTGAGAAACAAAATAACAGGGAAAGCTAATGATACGCTAAGAAATGATGGTACCGTATTAAACTTTGATGCTATTTTAGCTAGATTGGATTTCGCCTATAGCGACAGACGTCCGATTTATATAATAGAACAAGAACTAAATGTACTTAGACAGGGTAACATGACGGTTCTAGAATATTATAACTTGGCTAACAAGAAACTTACCTTGTTAATTAACAAAACAATAATAACATATGGCGATATAGCAAACGTCATCACAGAAATGAACAATAGAAACAGGGATAACGCGTTGCGTATCTTTATCACAGGTCTGAATGGTTCTTTATCAGAAATTCTATTCTCTTTAAAACCTGAAAACTTAGCCAATGCTCTAGCAAAGGCTCAAGAGCTTGAAGCAAACAATCAAAGAGCATATTTCGCTTATAATTATTTTACACGTTCTCAACAGAACAATAACACAGTGCAGCCCTCACCAGTTCCGATGGACATCGATAAGTCCATCCAAATCCATAATAAACCCCAATATAATCGTAATCAGTATAATTCCCAACCTTTGAAGCGCGAGTCTCCCCCGCCTTCAGCACAACAGCAAACACAGAAGACAATGCGTGTTAATAACTTAAATGAGGAACATTTATTAGACCAAGAGGGGGAGAACTCCCGTACATCTTCCGAACAGTCAGAAAACTAAAAAAGAAATTTTAAATTTTAATTGATACAGGCGCTACCGCATGTTTACATTAAGAAAGGTATTTACGATAATCCCGAAGAACTAGTTATTAAGAAAAGAATAAAAACAGTAAATGGTTATAGTTTGATAACTCATTTCCACAATATCAAAATATTTGGTAAAAGCCAAAGATTTTTCGAACTCAACATCTAATTAAATTATAATTTATAGCCGACCAATAGATCCGCATCTAATTTTTGGAGTTCGTAAAATCTTTTGGCTTTTACCAAATATTGTGATATTGTGGAAATGAGTTATCAACGCTCTCACGATCTGCGTCTCCACGCTCCATTGTAAACAAATCCTTATTTCACCACGAGACAGAAGCTTTGACGTTACTTTAGCTTAAGAAAATATCTGTATCTTTAGTCTTAGTTTTGCATTCAATAAATACGGAAGTTTCTTCCTGCATCAAATAAATTATTTTCCCATCACGCGTTCGCGAGTTGGTTAATTTGTATATGAAGGTGCGGGCCGGACCGTCTTCCTCGTCCTCCGAGAAAGGGAAGAAACTAATTTTTTAATAAGATATCTCTAATCCCAATATACCCCGTAGTATTTTCTTAAACATAGGCAGAAGCATAGGCAAAAGACAGGGGCGTAGACAGAAGCAAGAAACAGGGCATACAATATAAGAAAAGCCCAGACACTCGGCACCCATGCCTAGTAACGGTGCCTCGGTACAGAGAGCTGGTGCACAGTCCCAAAGGGAGGAGCGTGTAAGTTATCACCCTCGGTCCCTCTATATTCAATATGGAAATTATAAACAGTTTTCATAGCCACTTGGGAACCCATTCTTTTGCTCTAGCGCTATTCTCTTGCGCCAGTATCTTAAAAAAATACAAACGCTACAGTCAGGAGCTGACTGTATAAGGCCATGGATTATCATAGAATACCGTAGGCAATAGGTATACTCGTAGGTATGCATTTCTAGCGCGTACCAAATTTCATTACATGTGCTTCTTGATTTTTTTGGCACGAACTAAGAATGCATATTGCGTCTTGTCGTTTTATCTAATGTTTCACCATTTTCGACGACTGCGGGAGATGTTCAGTAGCTGAGTGGACTATGTCCCTGACTCTAAGGCGGCCAATGATATTGAGCGTGTTCGAAGTTCGATTGCTGCCACGGTCAACATTTGAAATTCTTTTGTATTTCATAATTTTTTTTAAATAAATTAAAAGCTCAAAAACATTAAAGAGTGGCGACGGCGGTAGGCGATTTTAAAAGTTTAGTTACGCAATATATGTAATTAGAACTTAGTTTTTTTTCGTCGGTACACAACACCAACTGCAAAACTAATTGTACATATTTATGTATATACAATCGTGCAACAATGTGTGTTGAAGTGGGACGCCAATACATACATGTGGATATGCAGTCATGTATGTATAGGCGTCCCACTCGCACATTCATAACTTTACAAGGGCATGATCTCTGTTATTTTCTAGCATTCTAATTGCAAATTTTATTTAAATGTAATTAAATAATTTAATTTGCTTGTAGCGGATATATCACAGCCCGCTTGAATGTAACTTTTCTTTTAGTTTATTAGAATAAAATAAATAAAAAAAAAAATAAGAAATATATAATAAATAAATGAATATTCGCACCCGCCGGGGGTTGAACACACGCACTCTCTCACAGTCTATTGAATTTGCCGTCCGCCACTCTAACCATTCGGCTATCGCCTCACTCCTTGGCCCATCGGCAAAGCTGCATTGTGAACCAATTCTGTTACCATACAATGCAAATAAAAAGTTTAATAAAATGCTGTGTGTCTGACGCTAGATTTGAACTTCGGTATGCTTGCGTAAATTATAGGTATGCTTAAGTATGTATGTTCAAAGTGAGTTTAATTCGTATCATATCTCACTTATTTATAGTCCGATTTAAATGAAATTTTCACATAACGTCCGTAGCAAGGTATTTGTCATGTAAGATATACAACTTTGGTTGTTGAGTTAATATTGTAGTTTTTAAATAGTTTTTAAATAGTTATTACTTATTTTCTGAGGCGGGAAGGGGCGTGTCCAAATTTCAAAAAAACTTTGAGACACTGCAATATATACGTATGTTGTCACAAAATTTGATGACTCTAGCTCTTATAGTTTCCGAGATCCAGGTGTTCATACAGACAGACAGACGGACAGACGGACAGACGGACAGACAGACATGGCTCAATCGACTCGGCTACTGATACTGATTCATAATATATATAGTTTATGGGGTCGGAGATGCCTCCTTCTGCCTGTTACGCACATTTCCGTTCCGACAAACACAATAGTCCATGAATTTTTTTAAAATCCATGGCCTAAACATAAACAATACCCGAACTTGTCAGCGCTTTTCGCTAAACAAACAATCTTTTCCAAGAGACAGTTATTAAACTGCGCAGTTCAAAAACGTAAATATTGACCACTTGGTCACCATCCTAATTAGAACTTTTCAAGTGTCAACAAAGTGTCAACAAGTGTCTTTATATTTCATCGGTCATCTGTCGGAGTAAGACGTGTTTTCATCGAGCTCCGTAAAACTAATTTGAGTAAAGTGAAAGAAAATTAAAATAAATATATTATATTCAACACCGAAAGCGAAAGAGACGCTCTGTGCGATGCATCATCGCACAATTACTTATTCTGTGTTTTAAATACTATAAACAAACAAAACAATAAAAAAAAAAACATAACAAAGTTTAACTATGAGTCGAAACGACGCCCGCGCTCACGAGAAAGACGAACGCCGGCTCTCACTGCGAAACAATGCGTACTTCACATTCGTCGATCGGTCAACAACCCCTAACCCGACGAACTTACTCTCGTCAACGACCCAAGAAAGAGCACGCTCTTGCTCTCCCTCGCTACTGTCTTTGAACCCGCTCTCGCCAAACTCTGGCGAAATTTCTCTACGCTTACCTACGGTGACCAATACAGTGACATCAATAACCACTGCAACTGCAATCACAACAACAACTGGAACGGTATTGACAGCTCGCTCGATTCCGTCGACAGTTGCATCCGCTCCCACTGAGCCTGCACAAGCTGTAGCGCCCACCGTTACCTTAGTTGCTGGACCCAGCAGTAGTAGCAATACACGCGAACAAGAACCAAAACAAAATCGAAAAAAATGCACAGCTGTGCAGACTGGCATAGATCGCTATATACAAATAAAGCGGAAATTAAGCCCACCCAATGCAAAGACAGGCAACCAACCAAAAATTAATCGGACCAATGATGCTAGTCAAGACTCTGGAGCTGCCAGCTCTAATCGGTTCGCTATCTTAGCTGATTGCGAACCCGAACAACAAGCTGTACCAATGTTAGTAGAACCAAAGATAGTTAAGCCGCCACCAATATTCATCCGAGAGCAGAGCTCGAAAACTCTTGTAGACAAGCTTGTTGAACTCATTGGTGAAAACAAATTTTACATCAATCCGCTAAAGAAGGGAAACATACATGAAGTAAGATTGCAGATCCAAACGGAGGCGGACCACCGCATAGTAACCAATTACCTGAGCGAAGCAGGGAAGAACTTCTATACCTATCAACTAAAAAGCTGCAAAGGACTACAAGTAGTACTGAAAGGCATTGAGCCGTCGGTAAACCCAAATGAAATAATCGATGCTCTTAAAAGCAAGAACTTTAATGCTAAAACAGCCATTAATATTATTGATAGAAACAAAGTACCACAACCACTATTTAAAGTCGAGCCAGAGACCAAAAGCTTGAAAAAAACGAGGTGCACCCGATATACAAACTGCAATTCCTACTACACCGCAGGATAACAGTAGAGGAGCCTCATAAGCGAAAAGGTCCAGTACAATGCACGAATTGCCAAGAATATGGTCATACAAAGACCTACTGTACTCTGCGATCAATCTGTGTAGTCTGCAGCGAATCTCATAGCACTTCTAACTGCCCCAAAAATAAAAAAGACCCATCCGCAAAAATGTGTAGCAATTGTGGCGAGAAACATACTGCAAACTGGAGAGGATGCGTGGTGTATAAGGAGCTGAAAAGCCGCCTTAACAACCGTGTGGCTACTGTACGCAACCATAACAACCTCAACATCCACCATGATCCGCAGCCAACAAATCAACCTCCTTCAACGCCATGCCCAACTGTCTCAGGGACAACCCGTGGAATCTCATTTGCAAACGCACTCAAGACCGGTCTGCACAATCCTGCATTACCTACAAGAATCGCAAATGCAACATACGAAGAGTCCAAGGTGCCAAACACCCATACACAACAATTGACACAATCGAGTGGCATTGAATCAATTCTGCTGTCATTACAACAAAGTATGAAAGAGTTTATGACGTTTATGCAAACTACAATGCAAGACCTCATGCGAAACCAAAACAGGTTGATGCAACTGCTTGCATCCTCAAAATCTATATAATGGCTTCCCTAAGGATAACACTGTGGAACGCAAATGGCGTTTCACGACATAAACAAGAACTCACCCAGTTCTTAAATGACCAAAACATAGATGTAATGCTCCTATCGGAAACGCATCTTACAAATAAATACAACTTTAAAATACCAGGTTACTTCTTCTACGAAACGAATCATCCTGACAACAAAGCTCATGGTGGAACTGGTATACTTATAAGAAGTCGTCTTAACCATTACTTTTTAAATAGATTCGAAAAAGACTACTTGCAGTCAACATCTATAACAATACACCTCTGTAGCGGCACACTAAATTTGGCTGCAGTCTATTGCCCACCCCGCTTTTCGATCTCCGAAGACCAATTTATGGAATTTTTCAACACTTTGGGCGAGAAATTCATTGCAGCCGGCGACTACAACGCCAAGCACACGCACTGGGGATCCCGCCTGGTGACGCCAAAGGGTAAGCAACTGTATAATGCAATGATCAAGCCACGTAATAAGCTTGGCTTTGTGTCTCCGGGTGGGCCTACATACTGGCCAGCAGATCCCAACAAAATTCCAGACTTAATTGATTTTGCAGTAACACGAAAAATTAACCGTGCAATGCTCACCGCTGAGTCACTTGCTGACCTATCATCTGACCACTCGCCGGTTATACTGGATCTTCTCAATCGTCCACACACTGTTGACCGATCTCACAGGATTACAAGCAACTTAACAAAGTAGTCTAAGTACAAAAGATTTGTTTGTGCTCACCTTGGGCAAACACCGATATTGACCACAGAGAAAGATATTGACCACAAGACAGATACACTCGAAGCCACCTTAGTCTCTGCTGCAAAGGCTGCTACCCCAACGAACACATGTAACAAATATAGCTACACCAGTACAAACCGCGAAATAGAACAACTGGTGATACGTAAACGACACCTTCGGAGGGAGTGGCAGATCAGCAGATCACCAAACGCAAAGCATATGCTAAAGATAGCCACCCGCAGACTCACCAAGGCACTCAAACAAGAGGAAGCTGAAGCCCAGCGCCAGTACATAGAGCAACTATCTCCAACCAGCACAAAGCATCCACTATGGAGTGCTTATAAGAACCTAAGCTCACCAACAGAAACGGTTATGCCATTACGAAGTGGCAATGGCAGCTGGCTTCGCTCCGATGAAGAGAGAGCAAGTGCATTTGCTCATTATCTGCACGACGTATTCCAGCCAAACCCTGCTACAAATTCTTTCATTCTACCAGCTACAACAGCAGCGGACATGGCCCCCCAAGAACCTCTGGAATTCCGGAAAAACGAAATAGAAAAAGCCATCAACGAACTGAAGCCTCGAAAGTCGCCTGGCTTTGACCTAATTACGCCGAAAATGATCATCGAACTTCCGCAGTGTGCCATCCTGCATATTTGCTTACTTTTCAACGCTATTGCTAAGCTTGGATACTTCCCCCAGCGATGGAAGAAATCAATCATTATCATGATACCCAAACCAGGAAAAGATAAAACTCAGCCATCATCATACAGGCCTATAAGCTTACTAGCTTGCCTGTCAAAGCTGTTTGAAAAAGTTTTGCTGCTAAAAATCAGCCCACATCTTAAAACGTACAATACAATCCCAAGCCACCAATTTGGCTTCAGAGAAAAGCATGGAACTATTGAACAGGTCAACCGAATCACATCGGAAATTCGCACTGCTTTCGAGCGTCGAGAATACTGCACTGCTATATTCCTAGACGTCGCCCAAGCTTTTGATCGAGTTTGGCTCGACGGACTAATGTTCAAAATTATCAAGCTTCTGCCACAAAACACACATAAGATACTTAAGTCTTATCTCTACAATCGAGTTTTTGCAGTAAGGTGCAATAATAGCACCTCGAACGACTATGCAACCGCAGCCGGAGTGCCCCAGGGCAGTGTTCTGGGCCCAATCCTCTACATTCTGTACACGGCTGACATCCCTACTGATCACCAGCTCACAACTTCCACATTTGCTGACGACACCGCTATACTAAGCCGCTCCAGATGCCCAGTAAAAGCTTCCTCGCAATTAACCAATCATCTAGCATCTGTAGAAAGATGGCTTGCGAATTGGCGCATACAGCTTAACGTAAGCATATGCAAACAAGTCACATTCACTCTAAATAAACTTAGCTGCCCGGCCGTTTCCCTAAACAACACATGCATCCCACATTCTAATGAAGTTACATACCTAGGTGTCCATTTAGACAGGCGACTCACGTGGCGAAAGCATATAGAAGCCAAAACGCTGCACATGAGACTAAAGGCCAGAAACCTATATTGGCTTATAAACGCACACTCCCCCCTTTGCCTGGAATATAAAGTACTTTTGTACAACTCAGTGATAAAACCCATCTGGACTTATAGTGCCGAGCTATGGGGCAACGCCTCTAAAAGTAACATAGACATTGTCCAGCGAGCTAAGTCCAAAATCCTGAGAACTATGACTGGAGCGCCGTGGTATCTCCGAAACGAATACATTCACAGAGACCTCCAAATAAAAT
Organism: Zaprionus capensis; assembly: GCA_018903675.1. Lineage (NCBI taxonomy): Eukaryota > Metazoa > Arthropoda > Insecta > Diptera > Drosophilidae > Zaprionus > Zaprionus capensis. Next base: position 28,152 of record JAEIFN010000225.1, on the reverse strand, counting down.
ACGTAACTGAAGTCATTTCAGACAAAAAAGCGAAGCATTTAGACAAGTTATCGACACATCCAAATCCTTTTGCTAGAAAACTAATAAGAGTATGCAGCCAAAGCCGACTGCAGCGCAACGATTGACCAGCCCAGCGCTAATACTACTGAGGCATAAGTGCGAACACAAAAGGATGTAATTAAAAATAGAATAAGATTTGATAAATTATTGCAGTATCTATAAACAGATAAGAAACATAAATAAATAATACAATCCAAAAAAAAAAAAAAATTCTCGATCAAGAGCGTATCATAAACAACGCTCTCACGACCTGCGTCTCCACGATCAACACTTTCACGATCTGCGTCTCCACACTCCATTGTAAACAAATCCTTATTTCACCACGAGACAGAAGCTTTGACGTTACTTTAGCTTAAGAATATATCTGTATCTTTAGTCTTAGTTTTGCATTCAATAAATACGGAAGTTTCTTCCTGCATAAAATAAATTTTTTTCCACCACGCGTTCGCGAGTTGGTTAATTTGCACGTGAACTTTATTTGCATTTTAATCTGTTGCCATCGATCCTTTTTAGTTTATGTTTTTAATGTTTTTCACTTTATTGATTTAATATGTATCAATAGTTTTGTTATCGTATTAGTATTTTTTAATATTTAGCACATTTAATATTGTTTTTGTCTTTTCTATGTCTTTCACACCTTTTTTTATGGCGCTTTACTTTTCACGTTTCTACATATTTTTTGTCAAACTTGGATTTAGTGTTGACTTTGGATTTATTTGATTAACCTGGGATGATTTTATTAACCTTGCTCTGCTACCATGTTGATAATAAACTGGATTTGTTTACTTATAATATATTATTTATTGAACTTAATGAGCTTGTGCTGCGTGCACTTCCTTCCTTTTTTACATTCTTTGAGCAAGTGGACAATTGACTTCATTATGTTAATCAACACTGCATTATGCTTTTTAAGAACAGCTGATTTACTCTTATGCTAATTAACATTACAGATCAAGACATACACATTTATTCCAACAGGAACAACCGATGACTATTAAGTCATCCATATAAAGGAATGCCTGAGACTGTTCTATTCCGGAGAATGCTATAGTCATCATTCTTTGGAATGAATTAGGCGCTATTTTTAAACCAAATGGCAATCGCGTGAAACGATATGAGCCATTGTTGGTTGAGAAAGATGTTATATCTCTTGAGCCTTCATCCAGCTCGATTTGATGAAAACCTGACATTAAGTCAAGGCAAGAAAAATATTTTGCTCGACCAAGTTGGTCCAAAATATCATCTAGTCTCGGTAGTAGAAATTTGTCAGCTTAAAGTTTTTTATTAATCGTAGGTAGGGGTGAAAATCTCTGTGGAATTTAAAACCGACGCGAAAACAATTCGAATATATAGAAACAAATCGGGGCGCGTGGTGTTCACTTCACTTTTAATTTTCAACTGTTTAGTACATAATATATGTAGTTTTACTTAAGCCTAACTTAACATATTTATGTAGGATAAAAGAGCGCGAGAGTCCTTGGTGACTCTCGCACTGTTTACGCCGATATGCTGCCTACTTTTCGGCGGCGAGTTTCGGGGTAAACACTGTATATTTGCTGCATAAAGTTTCTAATTGTAATTTAAACAAATTTTTCTTCAATTGAGATAAGACAGTTTTATTTCTGTTTTCGATATTTGCCTGAACTACATTGTTGTTTGAAAGTGGCTCATATTTTAAAGTGTCCATATTGACCAATTGGTCAGAATTCAAAATTCGGACAAATGTATTGTTTGAATTTGTAACGTCATAACAAAGCAGCAAACCTCGTCACACTAGAATATTATAAGACCGGCAACGCCAAGTTTAAGTACATACATTTCTGCTGCGGACGAAAAGTCCAACAGGTTATGGGCCCAGAAAACACAGAATGCCAATAAGCTGAAGTTGTAAATGATTAATTAAAAGTTAAAGAAAAAGCCACGAAAAAAGGCTGGTGCGTATATTAAAATTGAGCCGCTAAGTGGGCGCAGTGCTCGTGAAAATCGAATTGGCAATATGTAGATGGGGCAAAACCATGTCCAGATAATCCAACGCAGATAACGGAATGGAAAACATTCGACGAAAAAGCGCGTGCAGATATACTACTCTCTATTAGTACATCAGAATTAACAATTATAGAGAACTGTGAAACATCAAGAGTCTTGGCTGAAATTACAAGAAAAATTTCAATCAAACGGGCCTGTGCGGAAGGCAAACTTGTTAAAACGTGTCGCTATATTACGGATGCATGAAGGAGGTGATGCAAGGCTGCATATGCATAATTTTTTCGATGCAGTAAAAAGACTTAAGGAAATCGGAGTACACATCGGAAATGATTTACTCGCTATTCTCCTATTGTACAGTTTACCCGATTTCGTTGTGCCATGGAGTCCCTCGACGATTTGCCAGAGCCTGAAATTCTAAGAATTAAAATTCTAGAAGAGTCGGAAGCGCGGCAAACGAAAAGAGAACGCGGCTAACAAAACGCATTGTACGCGAATAAAGGAAAATCCAAAGAACGTAATGACAAGATACACAAAGAAACGAGAAAGTGCTATGCGTGCGACAAAGTCGGACATATTGCGCGCAACTGCCGAAACAAACCAAAAAACAAAAATACAAACGCTACAGTCAGGAGCTGACTGTATAAGGCCATGGATTACCATAGTATACCGTAGGCAATAAGTATAGGTATGCATTTCTAGCGCGTACCAAATTTCATTATATGTGCTTCTTCTTCATTTTTTTGGCACGAACTAAGAATGCATATTGCGTCTTGTCGTTTTGGCTAATGTCATTTTCGACGGCTGCGAGAGATGTTCAGTGGCTGAGTGGACTATGTCCCGGACTCTAAGGCGGCCAATGATATTGAGCGTGTTCGAGGTTCTTGGATTGCTGCCGCCGATCAACATGTGAAATTCTTTTGTTTCATAATTTTTTTTAAATAAATTAAAAGCTCAAAAACATTAATGCGGGGCGGCGACGGTAGTCGATTTTTAAGTTTTAGTTACGCAATATATGTAATTAGAACTTAGTTTTCTTTCGTCGGTACACAACAGGTATTTGTACATATTTATGTATATACACGTATAATCGTGCAATAATGTGTGTTGAAGTGGGACGCCAATACATACATGTGGTTATGCAGACATGTATGTATGGGCGTCCCACTCGCACATTCATAACTTTACAAGGGCTTATGATCTCTGTTATTTTCTAGCATTCTAATTGCAAAATATTGAGAGCAAAACAAAATAGGAAACATCCAATTGGAATCTTACTGAACTTGCAAAGTCATACCAGACAAAATACGGAAAGAGTGACGGCATTGAAGAACGCATTAGTTCGCGTTTTTTTATGCGTGCTGAATAATATAAAAATACTTAACTATATTTATAAATAATTAATATTATTTATAGGTATTATAGTTTGATTGTCTTTCATATGAAAACAAAGTAATGAATATTTTTTTTATTTTTATTGAAATTTAATTATTAATTTAATTTGTTTGACTGTAACTTTTCTTTTAGTTTATTAGAATAAAATAAATAAACAAAATAAAATAAGAAATATTTAATCAATGAAAATTTGCACCCGCCTCAACCGGGAGTTGAACTCACGCACTCTCTCGCAGCCGTCCGACACTCTAACCACTCGGCTATTGCCTCACTCCTTAGCCCATCGGCAAAGCTGCATTGTGAACCAATTCGTATTATATCTCACTTATTTATAGTCCGATTTAAATGAAATTTTCACATAACGCCCGTGGCAAGGTATTTGTTATGTAAGATATACAACTTTGGTTGTTGAGCTAATAATGTAGTTTTTAAATAGTTATTACTGATTTATAGAGGCGGTAAGGGGCGTGTCCAAATTTTAAAAAAACTTTGAGACACTGCAATATATACGTATGTTGTCACAAAATTTGATGACTCTAGCTCTTACAGTTTCTGAGATCCAGGTGTTCATACAGACAGACAGTCAGACTGATACTGATACTGATTCAGAATATACATAGTTTATGGGGTCGGAGATGCCTCCTTCTGCCTGTTACGCACATTTCCGTTCCGACAAACACAATAGACCATGAATTTTTTTAAAATCCATGGCCTAAAAACGTAAAAAGTGAAACAAAAAATCCCGAAAACGGTAAAAACCGAAATAAAAAGGAAATATCAAATTTAACGTGTGAAAATCAAAACGGAATGTGGTGTCTAGACAGTGGATGTAGCGCACACATGTCGATGTAGCGCACACATGTCAGAAGTCGAAAAGACTCTGCATTTGGCAAATAATGAAACAGCCAAAGTAAATGGTGTCGGTGACGTGAAAATAGAAATAAAAGAAAAACGAAAAAACAATGATGTGACATTAAAAAATGTTTTATTTGTCTCTGATTTTTTTTTTTTTTTTAGTTTGGAGCTTTTATTTGTTGAATTTTTTTTTTTTGTGGGCCTGTGTAATAAGTACAATTATTATTTGTGGCTGTAAGCCGGAGCACGTTCTGATTTATTTGGACACAAAACTGAGACTAAAGAGTTCACAAAACATAGAGCTAAGTTAACCCTAACAGCAATGCATCGCGCCACCAAGACGAGTCAGCAAAGCCGACTCAGCATTCCTTGCAGCGTGAAGCAACACTCCGAATAAGAAGAGGCAGCTTTCCGTTGCCGGACGTTCTTTGCGCAGAGCGCTGAACACAATTCTGGCGCGTCAGCATTCTTCATATAGAGCTACTTAGTTGCTATGAATTATTATGTTATGAGTTGTTAACTTATACATACATACGTATACATGTATGTACATAAGTAATATGCACAATTTATATTATAACTTCTTTATTCGCTTACTTTTTGATTATTATACTCGTGGTTCCCCACTTCCAATGGATGTGGAGTACGAGCCGGCTGCGCCAGTAGAAAATGTACAACTCAAAATGACAAAGCTTTATTAAAAATATAATTATGTATGCTTCTATGCTAGAGCTTTTTATCCCGTTACTTGATGGTCACAAAGTAGAGACCGAAACCTTTTTCGATATTTATGATGTATGTATGTCACTATTGATATTCGTCGGTGCTTATGATCCCGTTCCTTGATATGCATAAAGTAGAGACGAGTTAGTGATGAAAGACAAGGTTGTCGCTGTTATGGTAATTCGAGCGCCATCCGTCGGGATTAATTTCAAAGCATCTGCATATGCATATGTGTATGAATTTAAGAAATTAAACTACACGGGAACATATTTCGAAGGGTATCCCACTGTCGCGTTTTGCGCGACTGTTGCTCTCGTTGTTTATTATTATTTATTATTCATGCGAATAATAATTTGTTAGTGAATACTATATTTTATATATTTTGCATGCAAATGCTATAATAAGTGCCAGAAATTGAGCTGTTTAACAATATTTTTTTTTTTTTTTTATTTTAGTTTGGAGCTTTTATTTGTTGAATCTTTTCAGTACCAAAAACTAACAACAAGTTAATAAATCTTAAGTGTAAATACTAATTACCAGTTCATTTCTTGAACTGTATTATAAAAGCGGCCCTAAATAAAATTACTGCTGGGTTGGCAAGTCGTTTCGACGTAGGCGTGATCTGCTGCTTAGCCTTGTTAGACTCCTCGCAAACTGGTTAGGATGCGTTGATAGCTTGTTAAGGTACTTTTCCTTTTTTTCCGCAATTTCGTCTTTTACAGGTGGCACGTTTAGATCTTTGTGAATGTTGGCGTTTCGAACATACCACGGTGCCCCGGTGATAGTTCTCAATATCTTCGTCTGGGCTCTCTGAACGATATCGATGTTGCTGTTGCTGGCAATTCCCCATAGCTGGCAACCGTAAGTCCAGATTGGTTTTAGCACTGAGTTGTAGAGCAGCACCTTGAAGTCCAAACTGAGTGGTGAGCGGGAGTTGATAAGCCAAAGAAGGCTGTTGGCCTTCAGTTTTAAGTGAGTTCTCTTGGCTTCGATGTGTCGGCGCCAAGTTAGTCTTCTATCGAGGTGTACACCCAGATACGTCACTTCGTTTGCTGTTGGAAGTGCGACGTTGTTCAGCGTGAGCGGTGGACAATCTTGCCTGTTAAGGGTGAAAGTTACTTGCTTGCATTTTTGTTCGTTTAGGTAGATGGCTAGCTGAGATTATGCTTCGATTGGGCATCTGGAGCGGCTGAGAATAGCTGTGTCATCCGCAAATGTTGAAACTGTCATGTTGCTGCTTGTAGGGATGTCTGCTGTGAATAGGACGTATAGTGTTGGGCCTAGTACGCTGCCTTGTGGGACACCGGCTTCAATACTGTGTTCGTCGGATATCGCAGTGTTGCACCTCACTACAAACTTCCTGTTGTAGAGGTACGACTCTAGCAGTTTATGAGTGTTGTTTGGAAGCGTTGTTTTGATTTTGTACATCAGACCGTCCAGTCAAACTCTATCGAATGCCTGCGGAACATCTAGAAATATCGCAGAACAGTATTCCCGTTTTTCAAATGCGTTTCATATTTCTGATGTTATGCGGTTAAATTGCTCAATAGTTCCGTGTTTTTCACGAAAGCCAAATTGGTGTGCTGGTATTGTGTTGTGCGTGTTCAGGAATGGAGTAATAGTCAGAGACAGTAGGCATTTTTCGAAAAGTTTCGATAAGCAGGATAGAAGGCTTATGGGTCTGTACGACGATGGAACAGTGTGATCTTTTCCCGGCTTTGGTATCATTATTATTATTGACTTTTTCCATCTTCCTAGAAAGTAGCCAAGTTTGTTGATGGCATTGAAGAGCTGGGTAATGCTGCATACGGCACAGTAAGGCAGCTCAATAATCATCTTAGGGGTAATTAGGTCGCACCCTGCTGATTTTTTTTGGGTTCAGATGTTCTTTGATGATTTTTGAGATTTCGTTTGAGCGAAACACAACTGGAGCATGATGAGGCTGGGAGTCGTCTGTTGCGGGCGGAATTTCGAACGTGTTTGTTGCAGAATTCGGTTGGAAGACTTTTTGTAGATGAGTGACAAATGTGCTGGCTCTATTTTTGTCGCTACGGGCCCAGCCACCTGTGTGGTTTCTAATAGGGACCACTGGTACTGTGGGTGAGCCAAGAGTTGGGTGAGCTTTCCACAGTGAGTTTTTTTGTACTGGATGTTGATAATTTTTCAATATAAGTACGTTGGGCAAACTCTTCTTCTTGCTTTAAAGCATTTGTAAGTTTGCGTGTGGCGTTTTTTAACTTTTGTTTTGCCGACGGTGATCTGGAGGACTGCCATTCTCGCCGTTTTTCGAGAATAAGTTGTTCGATGTGCAGGTTGGTCTTTTTGTGATTTGTAATTTTGTTTACTGTTTGCAGCGTTGAGCAGCGAGCTGCAGCAACGATGATTGACTCCAGTGAGTTAACAAAACTATCAATGTCAGCTTCAGCTTCGAGAGGGTGGGTTAAGCTCAATGTGTGAGCTTATGTATTTTTTGTATTTGAGCCAGTTGGTTTTTTCTGAAGTCAACTTATAAGAGTGGTTTGCTGGTTCTGGGTGTCGGAGCAGATTTATTAGGAGGGGCGAGTGGTCAGATGATAGGTCTGAAAGGCACTCGGCGCTTATCAAATTACGGGGAATGTTTTTGGTGACTGCGAAATCAATTAGATCAGGTAGTTTTTTGGGGTCAGTAGGCCAGTATGTAGGTGTGCCAGAAGAAACGTGGTCGAGCTTGTTGTTTGCTTTTATAATGGCGTTGTAGAGCTGTTTTCCTTTTGGATTCACGAGTCGAGACCCCCAGTGTGTGTGCTTGGCATTATAGTCCCCAGCTGCTATAAAATGTTCACCAAGTGGGTTGAAGAATTCCATAAATTGGTCTTCGGATAAAGTGAAACGAGGTGGACAGTAAACAGCGGCTAAAGTAAGCTTGTTACCATTATCCAAATGAATTTTTAATGATGTTGCTTGTAGATAGTTTTTGGCAGTCTCAATATGACAGTGGTGCTTGAGACGGCTTCTTATCAAAATCCCGGTCCCGCCGTGGGCCTTACCATCAGGGTGATTGGTTCCGTAGAAAATATATCCTCTTATGTTGAAGTTATATTTGTTTGTGAGGTGTGTTTCCGAAAGTAGCATTACGTCGATGTGCTTTTCGAGTATGAATTGAGCTAGCTCAAGTTTGTGCTGTGAAACGCCGTTGGCGTTTCACGTAGAGATTCTTAGCGAGGCCATGATGATGATTATTTTGATTGTTGTGATACAAGCAATTGTATCAACATGTTTTGATTACGCATTAGGTCTTGCATGGTTGTCCGCATAAACGCCATAAACTCCGCCATGTTCTGCTGCAAGGTAAATATCATTGCTTCGAAATTGTTTTGTTGTTCCATTGGCTTTTTGTCTTGTACCGAATTGAAGTCCACATATTTGTGCTTGTGAACATGGTGCACTGAAGGCCGGGGGCTCTAGACCTGATCTTAGACCGCTTGCATATGACGCATTTTTGGTAACGAATCCTGTACCAAGTGAGGATCTGGCTGTGGTAGAGAAGAAAGCTTCTGGGTTGTTTTTGGAGGGTATTTTTGTGATCGGTGCGTTATCTGAGCGTACAGTGGCTACGCGCTGGTTAATGCGGCTTTTGAGATCTTTGTATACTGGGCAGCCTCAGTAGTTGGCTGTGTGATTGCCTCCACAGTTGCCACACCTTTTTCCGCTTGAGTCTTCTTTGGGTGCACTGCAGCTGGCTTTGTCGTGGAGCTCGCCACAGACTACGCACACTGGGCGCAGCTTACAGTAAGACTTTGTATGGCCGTATTCTTGGCAGTTCATACATTGTACCAGATTTTTACGTTTGTGAGGTTCTTCTACGGTGATTCTACGATGTAGAAAAATTGGAGTTTGTAGATTGGATGCACATCGTTTCTTTTTGGCATCTTTGCTTCTGGTGCAAGTTCCACCTTGAAGAGTGGTTGCGGCTGTCTATTTTTTTTTAAGATGTTGAAGACTGATTTTGCGGTAAATCCTTTATCCTGTAGCGCCAGCTTTATTTCGTCTGGTGTTACATCAGGCTCAATGCCCTTTAGTACGACTTGCAGACCCTTGCAGCTTTTTAGCTGGTATGTGTAATAGCTTTTTTCTTCTTCGTCCAAATACTTTGTTAAGGCTCTAAAGTGTTGTTCAGACTTGGTCTGAACTTTAGTTTCATGAATGTTGCCCCTAACTAAGGGAATTATGTGGAAATTTGCGTCACCTATGAGCTTTGTTACGTTGTTTACAAATGTACTAGAGCTTTTCTCGCGTACAAATATTGGTGGTGGCTTTGGCTTATTTTTGTCGCTTCCATCAGCTTCAACGGGCAGGTCTTCAATAGTATCTGCCAAAATGTTAAACCTGTTGGCATTGTTCGGTACTTCGCCTAAAGTTGTGCTGGCGTTGGCGCGTGTGAATTTTGGTTTGTTTACATTTTTTTGGGGGCTTAGCTTTCGTTTTATTTGGATGTAGCGATCCATTCCAGTCTGTATGGCCGGCTTTGCGTTTTCGTTTTCGTATGTTTCAGTTTGTTTTGCTGTCTGCGCAGGTTTCGTTGTGTTTGTATGTGTTGAGCGGGCTGTCGGCATTGGTGTTGTATTGGTTATTGGGGTTGTCGCGACAATTGAAGAGTTTATGCTTGCTGTTACAGCTAAGTTCTGTTCTCTTTGCTTGGTGTGAGCAGATTTTGTTGGTAAGGGAGACGCAGAGCGAAATCGTTCGTTGACGTTCGCTGTAAGCAGGTGTTCGTTTGGCGGGTTGGGAGTTGCTGATCGCGGGCGGTCGGATTGCGTCGACCCGATAGATAGTAGCGACGGCGACGGGGAGCAAGAGCGTTCACTGTCGCGTGTTAAGAGAGAAAGATCAGCTGTCGGGTTGGGGGTGATTGACCGCTCGCGGTTCAATTCCGCGGAGACGACTCTCTGATTTGAGACAGAAATTAATATCAGTATCAAAAATAACTGATAAAGGACATGAAGTTCATTTTCGAAAAAACGAAGCCGTAATTTTGAAGAACAACGGTAAGGAGTGGTTGCGTGCAAAACGATACTATGTAAATATAGAACAATATCAAGCGAACAAAATCGATTCCGAAAACCACAGTGATATTGATTTGTGGCATTACCGTATGGGACATCTAAATGAACATAACTTAAAAAGTATGTCTATAAAAGGTAAAGTGCACGGTATGAACATAAAAGAAAACGAAAAGTTATCCAAATGCGAGATATGCATAACTGAAAAACAAGTAGCGAACAGCTATAAAAGCGCAATTGAAAAACGTACAAATCATTTGTTGGAAATAGTGCACAGTGATGTGTGTGGACCTATGCGTACAGAGTCATTAAGCGGTCGGAAGTATTTTGTAACTTTCATAGATGATTACTCACGCTATTGTGAAGTTTATTTTCTCTCATAGAAATCTGAAGTCTTCGAGACCTTCAAAAACTATAAGGCAGCTGTGGAAAATTTTACTGGTCACAAGATAAAAAAGTTACAAGGCGACAATGGAAAAGAATATCGAAATCGGATCTTTGATGATTTCATGAACAAGCACGGAATCGGACGACGATTTACAGTTCCACACACACCGCAGCAGAACGCATCGCAGAGCGATACAACAGAACACTTTTAGAGATGGCAAGGTGCATGATGCGACAGGCTGGCGCTCCACCACGATTTTGGGCAGAAGCTGTTAACACAGCATGCTATATAAGAAATAGGTGTCCTACAATAGGACTATCTAGTGAGATACCATACACTCTGTGGACGAGTAAAGTACCTACCATGTCATATATACGAATATTCGGTATCAAGGCTTATGCTTTAATAAAGGGTAAAAACCAAGGAAAATTTGAATCACGTTCTGAAGAGTGCATTCTGATCGGGTATTCCAAAGAATCAAAGGCATATCGGTTGTATGATCCGAGAAAACGCATCGTGATAGCAGCAAAAGATGTAAAGTTCATAAACTCTTCTGGTTTCAAGAGTGAGTATCAAGAATTTTACGGTACAAGAGATCTCGGTCTCCTGTATATGCAAACAGGAAATGAGATGTATGGAGTTGTTGACGCTGACTGGGGCGGAAACTTATCAGACCGGCGTTCATACTCTGGGCAGGCATTCATACTGGCAGGCGCCGCTAAAAGCTGCGAGGCGCGTAAGCAGCGCACGGTTGCTTTATCAAGTACTGAATCCGAGTATCTGGCCTTATCAGAAGCAGCTAAGGCGGCTTTATACTTGAAGGCCCTTCTAATCAAGATTGGGCAACGATGCGAGAAGGTGCAGTTATTCAATAATAACCAGAGCGCACAAAAATTGGTAAAAGGTTTTGGTTTTCATCCACGAACGAAACACATCGATGTACGTCATCACTTTATACAACGACTACACAAGAATGGTGACATCGACGTCGACTACATGCAGACGGAAAAGATGCCAGCAGATGTCCTGACGAAAGGTTTAAGCAGTGCCAAACATTTTAGATGTATTTCGTCATTGGGCATCACTCGTATTTAAATTAAGATTTTAAATTTTCTGAATTATATTGCTACTTTGAGAGGGCGTGTTTGAATTTGTAACGTCATAACAAAGCAGCAAACCTGGTCACACTAGAATATTATAAGACTGGCAACGCCAAGTTTAAGTACATACATTTTTGAGTTTAGAGTCAACTGCCGCAATGAATAGACGCGCACATTTGTATCGTGAATAAATTAAACTTCTTTATTTACTTCTTTAATTGATCTTTGTATTCTCTTGTTGGACACACATATGCGAACTCTGCTGCGGACGAAAAGTCCAACATGTATTACTGGATGTTGGAATTGTATTTGCAACATAGATACCAGTTTGAATTTCCTGGTTCGGAATTAAAATGTTGTCATGAATTAATGATACTATTAATCTTCGGACAACTTTGGATCTTGCTGGTAATAGAGTTGTGTTATTACCAGAGCTGTATGTTATTGGGACATAAATTGGAAAATTCAAATTGTGGGGTCTAATTATAAACCAAACTTCTGCTGGTTTGAAATCAATTTGGCAATTATATTTTTTAATGAAATCTATTCCTATTATTCCAACACTCGGTATGGGAAAATTTGTATCTACTAAATGAAAGTCGTGTGGGATGATGTATTTACCTGTCTGTATCTCAATAAAAGTCTGTCCTTGAGACTGAATTGTCTGTTGGCTTATGCCTTGAATATTTATTTTGTAAGTTATTTATATTATATATTATATATATTATATTATATTAGGTTAGGTTATATCGGCAGGCCCCCAGGTGGGGTCTCACATAGATCAGTGTGATCCTTAGTGTTGCCGGATAAGTGATGGAGGCTGTTAATTTCTCGATTTAATTATCCCAGTCTAGTACGCTGGTTAGTTTGGCAAAAGCCAGGAGTTTTTGGGGTGCCAGGCCCGCCACTTCCTTCAGTGATGGAAGCAGGGGGCTTCCAAGGCATTTCGCTCTCGACGTCATGAGTGCGGGGCAGTCGCAGAAGAGGTGTTCCAGAGTTTCTTTTGCTCCTGGTACCTTGCATTTCCTGCATTCTTCATTGTCGGTTATGCCCAACTTCTTAGCGTGCGTTGCGGTCAGGCAGTGACCTGTGAGTATACCCGTCATTATTCTACAGTCTCTTCTCGGGAGCTGAATGACGTATTGGGTCAGTTTCGCATTCGCATGATTACACATAGTGCGTGTTATCTTGCAGTTTGTCGTGTTGTGCCACCTTCTTCTTGCTGTTGCTGCAGCGCTTTCTTCTAAGTTGTGGCTTATTGATTGTAGCGGTATCCTCAGGTCTTCAACTGTCAATTGTCTTGATTCGGCTCCTTCCTTCGCTAGCCTGTCTGCCATCTCGTTTCCGTCGATGCCCTGGTGGCTGGGAACCCAAAAGATGCGCACCCTCGAGCGGCTGCTTAATGCATCTAATGCTTCCCTGCTCGCCAGTACACATCCGGAGCTGATGACATAGGCTTGCATGGATTTGATAGCCGCCTGACTGTCGACAAAGATGTTAACCCGGTTCTTGTTAAGCGTTGTCGCAAGTTCTGCAGCCTTCCTTATAGCGAAGACCTCCGCTTGGAAGATGCTGCAGTAGTCTGGTAGCTTGTACGACGCTTGGATTAGTGGATCTGCACAGTAAACCGCGGCGCCTACGCCGGTTTCCATTTTGGATCCGTCCGTAAATAGCTTTGTTGCGTTTTCGACCATGCCGATTTTCCAATCTTCATGTCCCATTAGAGTTGGCGTTCTGGAGAAGTTGTTAATTGGGGTCACATAGTCCGTGCTATTGAGTGACTCTCCTACTACTTCTCCGTGCCCGTAATTCGCAAGGGCCATATTTCCTGTAGCGCAGAGACGTTGTGCGGTCTTTTGCGCTAGTAGTTTGGCCTGTATGTCAATAGGGAAAACTCCAAGTATCACCTCCAAGGCCTTTGTTGGAGTAGATCTTAGTGCCCCAGTGATGCACATCAGTGCCCGTCTTTGTACCCTTTCCATTGTTAGGAGGTATGTGGATTTCTTTGTGGCCTTCCACCATACTAGGACACCGTAGAGTAGTATTGGACGAACAATTGAAATGAAGATCCAGTGCATCAGTTTGGGAGACAGGCCCCACGTGCTACTTAGCATCTTTTGTGACGCATAAAGTGCACTTGTGGCCTTCTTTACCCTTTCCTCAACATTGTTCTTCCAGCTCAACTTACTGTCCAATACTATTCCTAGATATTTCACGCTCTTTTTAGGCTCAAGCATGGCCCCGTTTATAGACGGCGGAGTCCATTGCGGTATCTTGTATCTCTTGGTAAAGAGAATTAGATCCGTCTTGTCCGCATTAATACTGAGTCCGACATCCATCGCCCACTTCAGTACTTCTTTCAGGGTACTGTCCATGACTGAGCTGATCGTCATTGGACATTTGCCCACGATAATTATGGCTATGTCATCTGCATAGGCGGTTATCTTTGGGGCTTTCCGTTTGAATTTCTTTAGGATATCATTTACCACTAGGTTCCACAGTAGCGGTGACAGCACTCCGCCTTGTGGCGTGCCTCTGTGCGCCGCTTTGGTTGTGGTAGTGGTACCCCATTCGGCTTGTACTCTTCTGCAGCTCAATAGATTTCCTATCCAAGAGTTTACAGCCCCGTGGGTTTCTGCAGCTCTCAGGCTTCGCATGATCGCTTCTGTGGATACATTGTTGAATGCACCTGAGATGTCGAGGAATGCTCCTAAGGCAAATTCCTTGTGGTGTAGGGCTTTTTCGATGGTGGCTACTAGGGAGTGTAGCGCTGTTTCCACCGATTTCCCTTTTGTGTAGGCGTGTTGGTTGGATTCTACGAGTCGGCTCATGCCTCCTCTTATGTGTAGATCCAGGATTTTCTCCATAGTTTTGAGCATGAAAGAGGTGAGACTTATCGGTCTGTAGTCTTTCGGTTGCATGTGGCTGCATTTTCCTGCTTTTGGAAGGAACACAACACGTGCTGTCCTCCAGGGTACAGGTACATATGCCAGTCTTAGACATGCTCTGAATATTGTTTCCAGCCATGGAGTGACTTTTTCTTTGGTCTTCTGCAGCATGGCTGGTATTATACCGTCTAGGCCAGGGATTTATAGCTCTCGAAGGAGTCTATGGCCCACTGGATTTTGTCTTGTGAGATTATGTTCCCAGGTATGTCATACACTGGGTTCGTGTGCACCGATTGTTGTGCATCTAGCACATCCGTGCATCCGGGGAAGTGCTCGCTTAAAAGGGCATTAGTCGCTTCCCCGCTGTTGTTCGTCCATTGGCCATCGCTAGTTCTTAGTTGGCTCTGAATTGCCGGTTGGCTTGACAGGAGCTTCCTAAGTCTAGCGGTTTCTGTGATCTTCTCGATACCAGAGCAGAAGGATCTCCATGAGTTCCTTTTTTGCTGTCTGGACCTTTTTCTTGAAGTCACGGAGCCTTGTCCTATACTCGTCCCATACAATATCTTCGTCTGCTTGTTTGGCTAGTTTGAAGATTTCTTGCAGGTCGGTGCGTTGTGCCCTCAATTGTGGGTTCCACCAGGGTGGTCTCTGTTTCCTTCTTGTCATTGAGGTCTTGCACGTGGCGTTAAAGGCCGAGGTGAGGTGGTGGCAGAGAGTCTTCACGGACTTCTCAATGTCCACCGTTGTTGAGATTGGTGTTGGGGATGGGAGTGTCCTTGTCACTTTGGTCTTGAATAAATCCCAGTTGGTATTCCTGGGATTTTTGAACCGACTTTTTGTCACTTTGCACTCGAGTTTGACTTCGAACTGGATATACCTATGGTCAGAGAAGGAGGGTTTGCTGAGGACCCTCCATTCCGTGACTTCGGTATTTGTACCAGACGCGAGTGTTATATCTATAACGCTAGAAGAGGTGGGACCTTCGTAGGTGGGTTCCTCACCTCTATTCGCGATCTTAATGTTATACTTTAAGATGAAGTCTAAAAGTGACTCACCTCTGTTGTTGACGTCCTTGCATCCCCATAGGGTGTGATGGGCGTTGGCGTCGGCGCCGATCACCAGGGGTTGCCTCTTCTGGCTCACCTCCTGGATCAGACGCTCCGTCTCTTCCGTCGGCGATTCTCTGTCGTGCGCCAGATAGCAGGACGCCATCAAGAGTGGCTCGTCTCTGTATCCCTCCAGCGCTATCACCGTGATGTCGTCTGTGCTGTAATTAGTCATAAGGTAAGCATAGATGCCTTTTCTGACAAGAATTGCAGTTCTAGCTCTACTTACGGTAGTCGAGTGGAATATGGAGTAGTTGGTCGACCCTAGCCCGGCGATCTTATTGCCCGAGGCGATCCAGGGCTCCTGGACTAGGGCCACGTCGACGGACTCCTCCTCCAGAGTCAGGAGGAGCTCCGCCGACGCCAACTTGCTCTTATGCAGATTCAGCTGAAGGATCCTTAGCTTCATGGCTATCTTCGGACTCCTTCAGCTTGGATGGGTTGGCTATGATCGTCAGGTCACCATCCTCCTCCGCATCGTCCTCTATGTCGAGGCTATTTGCCGCGTTCGTCATTGCCTCGAGGTCTTTTTCGACCTCGCCGGCCTCTAACGTGTTAGCGTTTGTGTCGTTCGGGTGGCGCTTCTTGAGTCGTAGGTAAACATTGCCTACTCCCCACGCCATCTTCCCGAACCTCGGGTACAGCAGATCCTCGGCCTCCTTGTTGATCTGGAGGACCATTTGTTGGCCGTTGCCTTCCGGCTTGCCAACGTGAAGTACCGTCCAGTCAATGGTAGGCACGTCCGGATTCTGCCATCTGAGCAGTTTGAGCGCCTGCTCTTTTGGCACAACCCTCGGGAAGAGTACCTTCGCTTTTGGTATTGACGGAATACATGTTCTGTCAACTACCTCTAGCTTGGCACCCTCCCAGAGGGTGTTCATCTTTGCTACAGTTTCGGTGACCCACTTCAGGGTGAGGTCATCCTTGCAGCTAAGGATTTTTACTCCGTTGAGCCAGCCCGCTCCATCGAAGGTGGTAGGCTGAGACCCCGGCTCCTCCATTCGCCTGAATAGGGCGTCCAGCAGCTTCAGCTCTACCATCTTCCACTTTTCAGGCGTTATTTTGCCTTGTGGGTTGCTGCGGTCAATGAGCGCGACGACCAGGTGCCGACGCGCCACATCGCTCGCCGTTTCCCTTTTCGGCATGGGCTTTTTGGGAGTCTTTTCTTGTTTCTGGCGCGGCCGCTTGCTCACGGGCACATCCGCCTTATCGTGGTCTTCGGACCTCTGCCTTTTCGTGAGCAGCAGCTCCTCGACCTTATTGGCATACTGACTAGAAGTAGCCTTCATCGTCGTTTTGCCCTCGAAGTGTTTACGACCCTCTTCGATCCTTTCCTCAGCCCACTCCAGCTTTTTCCTCTCCTCGGGGGTGAGGTCTTTGCTGTCAGCGAGCCTGGATTTGATTTTGAGGGCCGCTTTGTACTGGGCTTTAGCTCTCAGGCCCTCCTTCGTCCTCGCCTTAGCTGGGCCGTGCATTGGCCCGAGCAACAGGACAGTGTCTGATTCTGTGGTCTTGAGTCAATACACAGCCCATTGCCCAGCCGGCACCCTCGTGGAGGGTTCAGTCAGAGGATTTGCGCCAGCCATTATATTATATTATATTAGAAAATTTTTCAGAGTTCTCTTTGAGAATAGAGATATCTGCACCTGTATCAAGAAGGAAAACAAGTTTTACACCTGTTTCGACATGAATGAATGTGGTAAATAAATTGAGATTATAATTGATAGCGTATACTCTATGATCTTTTTCTACTGAGTACATTGCACTCGTTCTTATGTATGCGCTTATCGCTGCATCCATAGTGGTGCTAGTCCCTGCTTCCAGTACTGTTTTGATACTTTCGTGCTCAGCACGATTTATCATGGTGTCAATTGCCTCTTTAGTACTTAGACTAGTGGCAAGTTCTAGAAGTATACCCTCATCGATAAGGGAAGCTTCTAATAGCGTTCTCAGTCTTTCAACTTTAGCGGTAAATTGCTTTGCAGTTTTACTTTTTTGCTGAACTGTTGATAGCTTTGCTTTGACATTACCGGATGTCTCACCGACAACTACTTTCTGTAATTTGTTTATAATTGCTGGAATTGTCGTTTCATTGTAAACTGAGTTCAAAATTGTGCCAACTATTTTTGACTTAATGACCTCAACTGCAATGTCTTCATATGGTCCCTTAGCTAAGTCTACCAGCGGCGACATGTGCATAACTGCAAGGGCAGTCGATCGCGAGCAGCTCAATAAGCCGGAAGCAATAGCTCTCCCACGGGGATAAAATATAAGTGAAATATAATTTAAAAAACACAAGTGCCAAGTGCCCGAGGACACCTATTGGAAACACAATGAATCCTGTAGCAGGAGAGTCCAGGTGAGCTGGGAAATAATGTTAAATATGAAACGTATTAGTTAAGTAGCTAACGTAGATGGTGCGAGTAGACAGGAAGGCAGGGCCTAACTAGGATAAGTGATTTGCGATAGGAAACAACGAAAATAACAATAAATAAACATGTCATTAACTATTTAAAACGAAACAACCCGCAGTGAATTATTAAAAATACACCCAGTTAAACATTAAATGACCCCTCTAGAGCATCGTGAAAGTGTCGTGTACGTGTGTGCTGTGTGTGAGTGTGTACTTGCAGAGTCGTGCTTTCTGGTGTGCCGGTGCTCCGCTGGCCAGTGAGCGATTCTGGGCGTACACACACACACTTCGTGTCGTGAGTGCACGTCAGTTGACGAGTGGGTGTGAGCGTGTGCTCTAACGAGTTGCGGCGTGGTGCAATACACCATCGAGCGACTTGTGGGAGCACGAGCGAAGACACCTGCGGTCACGGGCGTTCCGCACGGCCAACGGCCATTCGTGATTCGTGTCGTGAGTGAAACGCCAGTTGGCAAGCGGGTACACGAGCGCGTGCTTTAACAAGTTGCGGCGTGGTGGAATACACCGCCGAGCGACTTGTGGAAGTACAAGCGAAAGTACCTGCGGCCACGAGCATTTCTGCACGACCGGCGGCTGATCGTGATTCGTGAGTGAGGCGCCAGTTGGCAAGTGGGTGTGTGAGCGGGACTCTAACGAGTTTGCGGAGTGGTGCAATACATCACTGAGCGGCTCGTGGGAGTACATGCGAGAACACCTGCGGTCACGGGCGCTGCACGACCAACGATCGATCGTGAGAGGCGTCGTGAGTGAGCGATAGGTGGCAAGCGAGGTACGTGAGCGTGTACCTTACCTTACGGTGGAATACACCGACGGGCGACTTAGGGGAGTGCAAGCGAAAGTACCCGCGGCCGCGTTCGTCCCTCACGACAAGCAGCCAGCCAGGCACGCGTGACACGCGACACGTGCACGAGAGTCCCAAACGGACCACGTGATGATAGGACCCATGTGGAGACCCACACTTCCAGCGAGTACACGTGCGTGACATCGACCACGTGTGACCCTATACCCTGTAATACTCCAGTAGGGTATGACCATCTATTAGCTCTTCTCTTACTAAAGTCATGATAGTCCTAGTTTTATATAAATGTTCTGTAAAGACCCTGGCGGGATTTAGATATGTAACCCAGCCTGAGAAAACATCCTTACAGATGCCGCCTGAGCAGGGACTACTATGACTAGACATTTATTATTATTATTATTTTCGAAGAGGGAGTCTCCCAGCAGAGAAAGTGCTAGGCACTGCGACCAGAAAGGTCTTTTGTGCCTGTAATGCTCTCCCTATCTTGACAAAAGCTGTTCTGCTTCCCTAATGAAGCATAACAGGTCTTTCGTCGAGGACTGGACAATGTGCTCGGGAACTGCGATTTCCACGTGCAGATGCTTCCTCCTAACCCAAACCAAGGCTGGACAATCACATAGAATGTGTTTGGTAGTTTCGTCGTCCTCTCTACAGATCCTGCATTCTGTATCTGAAGACAGACGCATTTTTGCGAGGTGATAGTTCACCACGTGGTGACAACTAAGGTAACCTATAAGGAGATAGAGATCTCTCCTGGAGAGTAGGTTTGTTCTTCGTTTAACCGAGGGATTTGTAAGCTCTTTAGCCTGCCTCATCCCTGGTTGGAAGAACCAATAGCGTTCGGTCAACCTAACCGCCCATGCTTTCACAAGGGATGAGATGGTTGACCACCCCACGCCGCAGAAGGGTTCGGGGCCATGCAAAGGGGCTGATGGCCCCGCCCTCGCTAGTTCATCCGCTAGCTCATTGCCCTGGAAACCAGAGTGTCCAGAATTTTTAATTTTGAAAATTTTGAAAAATTTTGAAAATTTTGAAAAAATTTTGAAAATTTTGAAAATTTTGAAAATTTTGAAAATTTTGAAAATTTTGAAAATTTTGAAAATTTTGAAAATTTTGAAAATTTTTTGAAAATTTTGAAAATTTTGAAGAAAATTTTGAAAATTTTGAAAATTTTGAAAATTTTGAAAATTTTGAAATTTTGAAAATTTTGAAAATTTTGAAAATTTTGAAAATTTTGAAAAATTTTGAAATTTTTAAGAAATTTTGAAAATTTTGAAAATTTTGAAAATTTTTTGAAAATTTTGAAAATTTTGAAAATTTTGAAAATTTTGAAAATTTTGAAAATTTTGAAAATTTTGAAAATTTTGAAAATTTTGAAAATTTTGAAAATTTTGAAAATTTTGAAAATTTTGAAAATTTTGAAAATTTTGAAAATTTTGAAAATTTTGAAAATTTTGAAAATTTTGAAAATTTTGAAAATTTTGAAAATTTTGAAAATTTTGAAAATTTTGAAAATTTTGAAAATTTTGAAAATTTTGAAAATTTTGAAAATTTTGAAAATTTTGAAAATTTTGAAAATTTTGAAAATTTTGAAAATTTTGAAAATTTTGAAAATTTTGAAAATTTTGAAAATTTTGAAAATTTTGAAAATTTTGAAAATTTTGAAAATTTTGAAAATTTTGAAATTTTTAAAAAATTTTGAAAATTTTGAAAATTTTGAAAATTTTGAAAATTTTGAAAATTTTGAAAATTTTGAAAATTTTGAAAATTTTGAAAAAATTTTGAAAATTTTGAAAATTTTGAAAATTTTGAAAATTTTGAAAATTTTGAAAATTTTGAAAATTTTGAAAATTTTGAAAATTTTGAAAATTTTGAAAATTTTGAAAATTTTGAAAATTTTGAAAATTTTGAAAATTTTGAAAATTTTGAAAATTTTGAAAATTTTGAAAATTTTGAAAATTTTGAAAATTTTGAAAATTTTGAAAATTTTGAAAATTTTGAAAATTTTTTTAAAATTTTTGAAAATTTTGAAAATTTTGAAAATTTTGAAAATTTTGAAAATTTTGAAAATTTTGAAAATTTTGAAAATTTTGAAAATTTTGAAAATTTTGAAAATTTTGAAAATTTTGAAAATTTTGAAAATTTTGAAAATTTTGAAAATTTTGAAAATTTTGAAAATTTTGAAAATTTTGAAAATTTTGAAAATTTTGAAAATTTTGAAAATTTTGAAAATTTTGAAAATTTTGAAAATTTGAAAATTTTGAAAATTTTGAAAATTTTGAAAATTTTGAAAATTTGAAAAATTTTGAAAATTTTGAAAATTTTGAAAAAATTTTGAAAATTTTGAAAATTTTGAAAATTTTGAAAATTTTGAAAAGTTTGAAAATTTTGAAAATTTTGAAAATTTTGAAAATTTTGAAAATTTTGAAAATTTGGAAAATTTTGAAAATTTTGAAAATTTTGAAAATTTTGAAAATTTTGAAAATTTTGAAAATTTTGAAAATTTGGAAAATTTTGAAAATTTTGAAAATTTTGAAAATTTTGAAAATTTTGAAAATTTTGAAAATTTTGAAAATTTTGAAAATTTTGAAAATTTTGAAAATTTTGAAAATTTTGAAATTTTTGAAATTTTGAAAATTTTTGAAAATTTTGAAAATTTTGAAAATTTTGAAAATTTTGAAAATTTTGAAAATTTTGAAAATTTTGAAAATTTTGAAAATTTTGAAAATTTTGAAAATTTTGAAAATTTTGAAAATTTTGAAAATTTTGAAAATTTTGAAAATTTTGAAAATTTGAAA
This sequence comes from Zaprionus capensis, assembly GCA_018903675.1. NCBI lineage: Eukaryota > Metazoa > Arthropoda > Insecta > Diptera > Drosophilidae > Zaprionus > Zaprionus capensis. The sequence goes on along the minus strand of JAEIFN010000225.1, from coordinate 6,587 downwards.
AATTTTGAAAATTTGAAAATTTTGAAAATTTTGAAATTTTTGAAAATTTTGAAAATTTTGAAAATTTTGAAAATTTTGAAAATTTTTTGAAAATTTTGAAAATTTTGAAAATTTTGAAAATTTTGAAAATTTTGAAAATTTTGAAAATTTTGAAAATTTTGAAAATTTTGAAAATTTTGGAAAATTTGATTTTGAAAATTTAAAAATTTTGAAAATTTTCAAAATTTTGAAAATTTTGAAAATTTTCAAAATTTTCAAAGAAAATTTCAAAATTGAAAATTTTGAAAATTTTTAAAATTTTCAAAATTTTCAAAATTTTGAAAATTTTGAAAATTTTGAAAATTTTGAAAATTTTTAAAATTTTGAAAATTTTGAAAATTTTTAAAATTTTGAAAATTTTCAAAATTTTCAAAATTTTGAAAATTTTGAAAATTTTCAAAATTTTCAAAATTTTCAAAATTTTCAAAATTTTCGAAAATTTTCAAAATTTTGAAAATTTTCAAAATTTTCAAAATTTTCAAAATTTTCAAAATTTTCAAAATTTTTGAAAATTTTCAAAATTTTCAAAATTTTCAAAATTTTCAAAATTTTCAAAATTTTCAAAATTTTCAAAATTTTCAAAATTTTCAAAATTTTCAAAATTTTCAAAAATTTCAAAATTTTCAAAATTTTCAAAATTTTCAAAATTTTCAAAATTTTCAAAATTTTCAAAATTTTCAAAATTTTCAAAATTTTCAAAATTTTCAAAATTTTCAAAATTTTCAAAATTTTCAAAATTTTCAAAATTTTGAAAATTTCAAAATTTTCAAAATTTTGAAAATTTTGAAAATTTTCAAAATTTTCAAAATTTTCAAAATTTTCAAAATTTTCAAAATTTTCAAAATTTTCAAAATTTTCAAAATTTTCAAAATTTTCAAAATTTTGAAAATTTTCAAAATTTTCAAAATTTTCAAAATTTTTGAAAATTTTTGAAAATTTTGCAAATTTTCAAAATTTTTTAAAATTTTCAAAATTTTCAAAATTTTCAAAATTTTCAAAATTTTCAAAATTTTCAAAATTTTCAAAATTTTCAAAATTTTCAAAATTTTCAAAATTTTCAAAATTTTCAAAATTTTCAAAATTTTCAAAATTTTGAAAATTTTCAAAATTTTCAAAATTTTCAAAATTTTCAAAATTTTCAAAATTTTCAAAATTTTCAAAATTTTCAAATTTTTCAAATTTTTCAAAATTTTCAAAATTTTCAAAATTTTGAAAATTTTGAAAATTTTCAAAATTTTGAAAATTTTCAAAATTTTCAAAATTTTGAAAATTTTCAAAATTTTGAAAATTTTCAAAATTTTCAAAATTTTCAAAATTTTCAAAATTTTCAAAAATTTTCAAAATTTTGAAAATTTTCAAAATTTTCAAAATTTTTGAAAATTTTCAAAATTTTCAAAATTTTGAAAATTTTCAAAATTTTCAAAATTTTGAAAATTTTCAAAATTTTCAAAATTTTCAAAATTTTCAAAATTTTCAAAATTTTAAAATTTTGAAAATTTTGAAAATTTTGAAAATTTTCAAAATTTTCAAAATTTTCAAAATTTTCAAAATTTTCAAAATTTTCAAAATTTTCGAAATTTTGAAAATTTTGAAAATTTTCAAAATTTTCAAAATTTTGAAAATTTGAAAATTTTCAAAATTTTGAAAATTTTCAAAATTTTGAAAATTTTCAAAATTTTCAAAATTTTCAAAATTTTTGAAAATTTTCAAAATTTTCAAAATTTTCAAAATTTTCAAAATTTTCAAAATTTTCAAAATTTTCAAAATTTTCAAAATTTTCAAAATTTTCAAAATTTTCAAAATTTTCAAAATTTTCAAAATTTTCAAAATTTTGAAAATTTTCAAAATTTTCAAAAATTTTCAAAATTTTCAAATTTTCAAAATTTTCAAAATTTTCAAAATTTTTAAAATTTTCAAAATTTTCAAAATTTTCAAAATTTTGAAAATTTTCAAAATTTTCAAAATTTTCAAAATTTTCAAAATTTTCAAAATTTTCAAAATTTTCAAAATTTTCAAAATTTTCAAAATTTTCAAAATTTTCAAAATTTTCAAAATTTTCAAAATTTTCAAAATTTTCAAAATTTTCAAAATTTTCAAAATTTTCAAAATTTTCAAAATTTTCAAAATTTTCAAAATTTTCAAAATTTTTGAAAATTTTCAAAATTTTCAAAATTTTCAAATTTTTCAAAATTTTCAAAAATTTTCAAATTTTCAAAATTTTCAAAATTTCAAAATTTTCAAAATTTTCAAAATTTTCAAAATTTTGAAAATTTTCAAAATTTTCAAAATTTTCAAAATTTTCAAAATTTTCAAAATTTTCAAAATTTTCAAAATTTTCAAAATTTTCAAAATTTTCAAAATTTGAAAATTTTGAAAATTTTGAAAATTTTCAAAATTTTCAAAATTTTCAAAATTTTCAAAATTTTCAAAATTTTCAAAATTTTCAAAATTTTCAAAATTTTGAAAATTTTCAAAATTTTCAAAATTTTCAAAATTTTCAAAATTTTGAAAATTTTCAAAATTTTCAAAATTTTCAAAATTTTCAAAATTTTCAAAATTTTCAAAATTTTTCAAAATTTTCAAAATTTTCAAAATTTTCAAAATTTTCAAAATTTTCAAAATTTTCAAAATTTTCAAAATTTTTGAAAATTTTCAAAATTTTCAAAATTTTCAAAATTTTGAAAATTTTCAAAATTTTCAAAATTTTCAAAATTTTCAAAATTTTGAAAAATTTTGAAAATTTTGAAAATTTTCAAAATTTTTTAAAATTTTCAAAATTTTTTTCAAAATTTTCAAAATTTTCAAAATTTTCAAAATTTTGAAAATTTTCAAAATTTTCAAAATTTTGAAAATTTTCAAAATTTTGAAAATTTTCAAAATTTTGAAAATTTTCAAAATTTTGAAAATTTTGAAAATTTTGAAAATTTTGAAAATTTTGAAAATTTTCAAAAATTTTTGAAATTTTTGAAAATTTTGAAAATTTTGAAAATTTTGAAAATTTTCAAAATTTTGAAAATTTTGAAATTTTGAAAATTTTGAAAATTTTGAAAATTTTGAAAATTTTGAAAATTTTGAAAATTTTGAAAATTTTGAAAATTTTGAAAATTTGAAAATTTTGAAAATTTTGAAAATTTTTAAAATTTTCAAAATTTTCAAAATTTTGAAAATTTTCAAAATTTTCAAAATTTTGAAAATTTTGAAAATTTTCAAAATTTTGAAAATTTTGAAAATTTTCAAAATTTGAAAATTTTGAAAATTTTCAAATTTTCAAAATTTTCAAAATTTTGCAAAATTTTGAAAATTTTCAAAATTTTCAAAATTTTGAAAATTTTCAAAATTTTCAAAATTTCAAAATTTTCAAAATTTTGAAAATTTTTGAAAAATTTCAAAATTTTGAAAATTTTGAAAATTTTGAAAATTTTCAAAATTTTGAAAATTTTCAAAATTTTCAAAATTTCAAAATTTTGAAAATTTTGAAAATTTTCAAAATTTTCAAAATTTTCAAAATTTTGAAAATTTTCAAAATTTTCAAAATTTTGAAAATTTTCAAAATTTTGAAAATTTTGAAAAATTTTCAAAATTTTCAAAATTTTGAAAATTTTGAAAATTTTGAAAATTTTGAAAATTTTGAAAATTTTGAAAATTTTCAAAATTTTGAAATTTTTGAAAATTTTCAAAATTTTGAAAATTTTAAAATTTTGAAAAATTTTGAAAATTTTGAAAATTTTCAAAATTTTGAAAATTTTGAAAATTTTGAAAAATTTTGAAAATTTTGAAAATTTTGAAAATTTTCAAAATTTTGAAAATTTTGAAAATTTTGAAAATTTTGAAAATTTTGAAAATTTTGAAAATTTTCAAAATTTTTTGAAAATTTTCAAAATTTTGAAAATTTTGAAAATTTTGAAAATTTTGAAAATTTTGAAAATTTTGAAAATTTTGAAAATTTTGAAAATTTTGAAAATTTTGAAAATTTTGAAAATTTTGAAAATTTTGAAAATTTTGAAAATTTTGAAAATTTTGAAATTTTGAAAATTTTGAAAATTTTGAAAATTTTGAAAATTTTGAAAATTTTGAAAATTTTGCAAAATTTTGAAAATTTTGAAAATTTTGAAAATTTTGAAAATTTTGAAAATTTTGAAAATTTTGAAAATTTTGAAATTTTGAAAATTTTGAAAATTTTAAATTTTGAAAATTTTGAAAATTTTGAAAATTTTGAAAATTTTGAAAATTTTGAAAATTTTGAAAATTTTGAAAATTTTGAAAATTTTGAAAATTTTGAAAATTTTGAAAATTTTGAAAATTTTGAAAATTTTGAAAATTTTTGAAATTTTTGAAAATTTTGAAAATTTTGAAAATTTTCGAAATTTTTGAAAATTTTGAAAATTTTGAAAATTTTGAAAATTTTGAAAATTTTGAAAATTTTCAAAATTTTGAAAATTTTTGAAAATTTTGAAAATTTTGAAAATTTTGAAAATTTTTAAAATTTTGAAAATTTTGAAAATTTTCAAAATTTTCAAAATTTTCAAAATTTTGAAAATTTTGAAAATTTTGAAAATTTTGAAAATTTTAAATTTTTTGAAAATTTTGAAAATTTTGAAAATTTTGAAAATTTTGAAAATTTTGAAAATTTTCGAAAATTTTGAAAATTTTGAAAATTTTGAAATTTTGAAAATTTTGAAAATTTCAAAATTTTGAAAATTTTGAAAATTTTGAAAATTTTGAAAATTTTGAAAATTTTGAAAATTTTGAAAATTTTGAAAATTTTGAAAATTTTCAAAATTTTCAAAATTTTCAAAATTTTGAAAATTTTGAAAATTTTGAAAATTTTGAAAATTTTGAAAATTTTGAAAATTTGAAAATTTTGAAAATTTTAAAAATTTTGAAAATTTTGAAAATTTTGAAAATTTTGAAAATTTTGAAAATTTTGAAAATTTTGAAAATTTTGAAAATTTTGAAAATTTTGAAAATTTTGAAAATTTTCAAAAAAAATTTGAAAATTTTCAAAATTTGGAAAATTTTGAAAATTTTGAAAATTTTGGAAAATTTTGAAAATTTTGAAAATTTTGAAAATTTAAAAAATTTTGAAAATTTTGAAATTTTGAAAATTTTGAAAATTTTGAAAATTTTGAAATTTTGAAAATTTTGAAAATTTTGAAAATTTTCAAAATTTTGAAAATTTCGAAAATTTTGAAAATTTTGAAAATTTTGAAAATTTTCGAAAATTTTGAAAATTTTGAAAATTTTGAAAATTTAGAAAATTTTGAAAATTTTGAAAATTTTGAAATTTTGAAAATTTTGAAAATTTTGAAAATTTTGAAAGAAAATTTTGAAAATTTTGAAAATTTTGAAAATGTTGAAAATTTTGAAAATTTGAAATTTGAAAATTTTGAAATTTGGGAAATTTTAAAAATTTTGAAAATTTGGAAAATTTGGAAAATTTTGAAAATTTTGAAGATTTGGTGGAGATTTGAAAAATTTTGAAAAAATTTGAAAATTTTTGAAAATTTTGAAAATTTTGAAAATTTACGAAAATTTGAAAAATTTTGAAAATTTTGAAAGTATTGAAAATTTTGAAATTTTGAAATTTTTAAATTTTGAAAATTTTGAGGGAATACTGAAGTTATGAAAATTTTGAATATTTTGAAAATTTAAAAAAATTTTGAAAAATTTGAAAAATTTTGAAAATTTAGAAAAGTGAAAATTTAAAAAATTTTGAAAATTTTGAAAATTTTGAAAATTTTGGAAATTTTGAAAATTTGGAAATTTGAGGAATGTTGAAAGTGTTAAAAATTTTGAAAATTATGAAAATTTAAAAAATTTTGAAAATTTTGAATTTATGAAAATTTTGAAAATTTTGAAATTTTGAAAATTTTGAAAATTTGAAAATTTTGGAAATTTTGAAAATTTGGGTGAAAAATTTGAAAATTTTGAAAATTACAAAAAAATTTGAAAATTTTGAATTTTAATTTTGAAAATTTTGAAAATTTTGAGGAGATTTTGAAAATTCTAAAAATTTTGAGAATTTTGAAAATATGGAGAAAGTTTGAAAAATTTGAAAAATTTGAAATTTTTGAAAGTTTTTAGTTTTCTAAATTTTAAAAAATTTTCAAATTTCAAAAATTTGAAATTATCAAAATTTTCAAATTTTGAAAAAATTTCAAAAATTTTCAAAATATCAAAATTTTGAAAAATTTTCAAAATTTTCAAATTTGCCGAATTTGAAATTTGCCAAATAGTCAAAATTGTCAAATTTTCGAAAATATATTACAATTAGTCGAAAAATTTTCAAAATAATAAAAGGTTCGAAAATTTTCAAAATTTTCAAAATTTTCAAAATTTTGGGAGGGTACGAGTTTGAAAATTTTGAATAATTTTTGAACATTTCGAAATTTCGAAATTTTCGAATTTTCAAAATTTCGAAAATTTGTGTCAACATTTCGAAAATTTTTCAAAAACCCCAAAAATTTAACAAATTTTCAAAATTTCAAGATTTTCAAAATTTTCAAAATATTCAAAATTTTCAAATTTTGAAATTTTAAAAATTTTGA